>VCHN02003767.1:0-13393 GCA_007115665.2 Sequoiadendron giganteum
TTTACAAAAGCTCAAGCAATTGCAACTGACATGCATATGGCCCAAGCATGAAGCAAGGTTTTGAAGTCCAATAAAGCAAATGAATGAAATGCCACGCACGGTGATGGAGGTCTAGAATGTTATATGCAAATTTTGTAACAGGAGGGATACGTTTGGTTGCAATTTGGTTTAAAGTGGATTAATTAAATACACATTTGAAACTCCAAATCCACACCAATACAAGAGATAGGTGTGGCCTCCATCAGACCGAGGAATGGTTGGCATGGCCAGGAGGTGAGAGGACAACATATGCATGAAAATATTTGTTGAAAAGGCTTTAGAAACCACCAAGTAGAGAGGATCTCGTTGGAAGGACAGGCTCGTGCTAGTGAAGAAGGTAAGCCCGTGGCCAGAGCAGGAGAAAGCTAGCAAGGTTGGTAGGCATGTCTGACAGTGAATGAAAAGTGTGCAACCAACAAGTATGGCACGAGAGTTGTAGGAGGATTGAGATGGGTGCGACTAGCAGTGATGGATAAGCGTGCATCCATCAAGGCATAGAGGAGGTGCACCAGCCAGCAGGTAATATAGGCGTGGCCAGTTCATGTAACAGGTAAGTGAAAGGTGGGTGCAACCTTCCCTCAAAGACATTAATGAATGTGAAATGAGTAGGCACAAGCCAACAAGGAAGTGGAGGCTCACGTGGATGAAGGGTGTGTGAACCAAATTGAGGAGGCGTGAATACCAGTTGATGGCTATCAGGTGTTAATGCGCCTCTTTTCAGATTCTAATCTACAGTTGTTTTTGAGCGAGTGCAAATACAAGTGAACAAAGCCCGCATCATGTATGGAGCTGGTAGCACAAACCAGTGAAGGAGATAGCCCGCAGCTAGAGAGGGAGTTACATTCCGTGCATAGCAATGAGGAGAGATCACGTGCAAGGAGTGTAGGAAGACCAGTGGGCCCACAATAGGCATGGAGTAGTGCGCAGGAAATGGAGGAGACTCATGAGCAACAGAAAGAGCTCGCGGCCAGGGAAGACCACACTGCCTTGGAGGGAACCCGCACCTGGTAAGGAGTGCAGCTAACTGTTGAATCCCACGCCAAGTAAGGAGGAGCAATGGTGGCCATGTGCAGAGCTCAAGAGCGAGCAAACAAAAAAGGAAATTAGGGAAACACGAACAAGAGGAAAATCTGATGGTGGAGGATGGAGGGCTGGTGCAGCCAAATCACAACCATTCCCCACCAACCCACGTTCCCAACTTGCTTTCCTTTTAATGATTGTGGGATGGCGGGGAGATGGGGAGAGGAGTAAGATAAAGCTTTTAAGTTAAAATATAAAATATTAATTTCTTCCCCGAGGCTCAGTCAAAATAAGTTTTATCAGATAAGATTGGATGGAGTGGTGGGGCCAGTGCATCCAAATCTAAGTCGTTGCCCGCCATTTCATGATCTGGAGATGCTCACGAAATAATGATTGTGTGATCGCAGGGAGGCAAGAAGATGGGAAATAGAAAATTACACAAATTTTATTTTCTATGTTTTCCTAAGTTTTGTCAAAAATATTAAATGGGAGCCTCAAATCTCATGTTTTATAATTATATTTGTTTTCCATGGCAAAAGGAATGGGGTGGGTCCCAAAATGAATTTTAAAGTGGTACGGGTATTTCAAGGTACCAGGTGTAAATTTTAATGGGAATTTCCATTTACCTTTAGGGGAAAATTTTAAAAGATATTTTACCAGAGGGGATTAAATGTGGAAAAATTTAAAACGGCCCGACAATGTTTTATTTTAGTAAATTTTAAATGGAGGTTGGGGCCTGTTTTTATTTTCTCAAGTGACATTTTATTGTGCTAGGGTAAAATGTAAAGTGGTAATTACTTTACTAATGGGTAAAGTATTTAAAATACTTTGCATATAAATGAAATATTTACTGATGGTGAGTAAAGTAAAGCAGCAGTGAGTAAATGAACAGGGAAAAACCAGCAAAGAGGGAAAACAATAGAAAATGGATTTTCATGGGGGTGGAGTGTTTTTCTTTCAGTTGCAAATAATGAGTAGAGTGGACACATGGCATGTTTCTATTGAGGAACGAATTGGGCACATGCTGTTTTTGAAACAGATTGAAGTTTGTTACAGGGAAATGGAGAGAATATTTGGCAGATCATTGTTCAATGGTGGAGATGTTTCCAGATGGATGTTTCTGTTCGGATTTAGGGTTTCTTTTGGAGTCTCTTCTCCTCTTCTTATTCTTTTCTTCTCTCATGGTAAAAGAGTTAGAAAGGGAGCAAGTTAGCAAGTTAGGTTAGCAAGTAACCTAGCCGAAATTCTGGTGTGGAGCTACATATCAAATTGTAAAATTTGTAGTTACAGAGGCAATGCAAGTGGGTTTTGTGTCATTTTGTTGTAGGATTTGGGTTTATTAAGATTTAGTGTTTCAGAACAGTACTGGCATTTGAGTTTAACTGGCAAATCCAAGCTCATGTCTCTCCTATGTGCAAATGTATTCAAATTTTGAATGAAGTAATCAAGGGTTATTCTGTTCTTCTCACTGTTGTGGTGTGTGCAATTCTAGTTTTAGCTTTGATTCAAGGAATTAATTAAAATTCTTGGATGAGATTGCAGATTGATATGTTTTGTACAAGGATTGGGTAAGAAGTATTGAGCTGAGGTACAAATTGGTGATATTGTAAGGTAGTATAATCAGAGATGTAGTATGCTATGTGTTGAAATCTGATATGAACCATTAAGTGTTGGTGAATTTGATTCCTCCAATGGATATGGCACTAGTCTGATTTGCATCTGTTCTTTGTGATGCAATGTTTCGTTTGTCTTCACTTGGGGCTTGCTACCACAATTTTAAAACTTATGATTTATCTTTCACCATGAAACTGTGTTATAACCATCTCATGCTCCAAGTGGTTAATATTACTGATGAACAACCAATTCATTTCACTCTTATCCCATTCTGTTGAGCTATTAAGTGAGATTATCTATTTTTGAAGTTAATGACTTTTTATAATTTTTGTTGCAGAAGTTATAAACTCATTACAGGGATCACCCTCCCGGGTCTTGCAGAGCCCAAAGTGTAGGAGGTTATTCTTAAAAAATCCTCGTCAGTTGGTCCAAGTCCTCCGAGCTGCCCTTGATTGGAAATTTGGAAATTCCATAGGTAGATTAGGAGACAAACCTAGTTTACAAGAAAAAACACCAACAAAATTGCGACTCTGTTGGGGAAGGTTCTTAATCTCCAGTTGCAAATGGTGTTGTTACAAAGTCATTAAAGTGTTGATTTATTTCTGTAACCAGAGGTTGCATATTATTGAACTATTTTCCCATCTGAGTCACCAAAAAAATGGTGACTCTGCTGAGGATGCATTCAGAGGTTTTGGTTGCAGATGGTGCTATTAAAAAGTCATTAAAGTGTTGAATTATTTATGTAACCATTGCTGAAAATTATTTCTGCCTTATAGAGTCATGAGCTTGATAAGTCCATTCTCCTTGTCGACTGAGTCAATTCTCATGAATGTTGCCAGAGATTCTATTGTAATTCATATTTCAATGTAAGTCTATCAAGATTTGTCCATACTTCATGCTTATTTCATAATAGCTCACGAGTTGTGAGTGGTGAATCCGAGATCTATGCATTGTGTGCATTATTTGAGAACAACTGGGAAAAAACCCGAAAGATTTGCAGTAGAGATGAAGCAGATTCGAGCTCTTGTGATGAAGTACCCTGACAAGTTGAGGAAGGAATCCATATGATGTCATATTGTTGGATATGAAGGTGTTGCAGTACTTATGTTGGCTTTTAATGAATTTGACCTGTGAAGAATTTCCAGCTGTTCAAATTTTTGTCCTTTGCAAAGAGGTGGCGACTCTACCAAAGAACCTAATGAAGATGTGAATACGGTTCAAAATCTACAAATATTTCCAATCAGAAGAACCATTTGCAGCTGCTGCAACAGTTCCAGGTATTTTTCACTCTTGGTTTTCAAGAAATTGTGTATTGAAACCATATGTGAACGTTTTAGGAAAACTTTGGTTCCCTATTTGATGAATCTACATTATGAAAGGGAACAACAATAGTATTTCTTTCCATACTTCTAAAATGTAATATGTAACATGAGTAGACAAGTATGTGTGTTTTGAGTTATGTCTTTGAGAAAGCTTAAGGCATAGGTATTCAATCAATGTTTTAGAATCATGGTTGATTTTGTAAATGATGTAATCGATAACCATGTATGAAGTTGATAGTGATTGAATTTGTATACAAGAGGGTTTCCCTGTGAAATGGAAAGTAAAAATATGCAGGGAAAACAAGTTATCCCAAGCCCTCAAAGGGATTTTTCTATTAAAAGATATATACCATTGCTTTTCGGTGGTATTGAAGGTTTCCCGAACCTAATCCCTAAGGATGTTAGAAAGAGTTTGCCCATATTCATAGGGCAGAGTTCAGAATCAGCCTCTAAACATCTACAAAATTTCATGGATGTGATAGGGGATTCTGAGGTAAATCATGAGGATGTAGTTATGAAATTGTTTGTTCAATCCTTGAAGGATGACGCCAGGGATTGGTTTGCATATTTGCCATCATGTTCTATAGCCTCTTGGAATCATTTTATGATAGCCTTTGTTGAGCAATTTGGTGAAAGGGTGAATCCAAGCGAGGTGAGGAAAAACTTTTTGGAGATCCATATAAGTGAAAATGAATTGGTCCCTGTTTTCAATCTCCGATTTGCAAAGGCAATAAGAGAGATCCCAGAGTATGTAAGACCAAATGATGTTGAATGCTTGGTCGTGTATCTTAGTGCATTTGATAGTAAGATGGGATTCTTGTTAAGGGATAAAGAGCCTACAACTTTACTTCAGGCATATCAAACTGCCATGGACATTGAGAATAATTTCAAATACTCTATGATAAAAGGGTGTTTAGCTGCAAGTGTTGGTTACCCAAGAACAAATCATGCTTATAGAATTCAAGGACTAGGTAATGGAAATGATTGTCAAGCTGATAATGCCTCTACTGTCGTGATTTCTTCATGATCAAAATGTGAAGATCATAGTGAGTTCCAAGTTGAATGTCAACATAATTTGGGCATTGTTGATAAAAAGTCTTTTCTACAAGAGTTGTATGAAATGAGAAGACAAGAAGCAGTGAATGAGATACAGAGTGCTACTTCATGTCATGTTGTGACCAACAACTACAAGGCATGTATTGATGATATTTCATTAGAAAATAGTGGCTCTGATTGTGATAGTACAACCCCAAGATGTTGTTATGAGGATTTTCAACATGGTTTGTGTAGTGAAGATTTTTATTGTGTGGAAAGCCATGATGGGGTTGCTAGTTCTGATTGCTTCTCTAAAGGTTGTGATTGCTATTCTGAAAATGGTGTTGAAGCATATTCCTCACTCAAAGAATGCAATGATATAAATGTTCATAAGGTCATTTATCCACAAGTGAAAGAACAAGGAACATGTGAAGAATATACCGAATGTAATTCGGGTTCAAAATCAGAAGAGCATGTTCATTGTGAGAGCGGTGCAGAATTTGAAGACAAACATGTGTGTGATCAGCATGTTGATTCAAAACATAATGTTGACTATGATGAAGGTGTCGATGAGTGTGTTTATGTTCCTTCTCTTCATGTTTGTTTGAATGAAGTAAAGATGGAAAATTTTATGATGCATGATGAGCATGATGATAAAATGATGGATTCATTAATTATATATATGGGTGAATCAATGTTAATTGATGATATTGAAAGGTTTGTTGACTTATGTGACAATAAAGTTTCAGTTTGTGTTGATATGACAGATGTTGTCAATCCATATGTGGAGCAGCCAAGTAGTGACAATGATGGTGAATCTCATGTTGATGAATGTGAGGTTGAATGTAATTGCCTTTTGTTTGATGCTCCTGATTTTCAGAATGTGTACATGGAAATGTTGCCATCACATGTGAGAAGCATTGATGTCCTTGTTGATAATGATTTGTTTGAGCCTTCACTCGAGGTATTTGGTTTTGAAAGGAATGATGATGTGAAAAATGAATCAGAACATTTTCTCAAGCCTGAGATGAATGTATTTACTCATTCCTTGGATAATAATGATGCATGGGATTCTCATTTTCATGATACCAAGATGTGTTCTTATGTACCTAAACCAAAGTATCAAAAGATGGGCCTAAGTTGCAGTGATCAGTACAAGGATGCTCCTGAGAGTGTATCTTTTATCTTTGACGTGTGCCAAGATGATTTGCGGGGAACACACCAAATTGTTTTTGACAACTTTTAGTTTGATTTGCAAGTTGATTTGGATTTGCAAATTGATAATCAGATTGAGCCTAATAGTTCTAGCCATACAGCAGACTGTGAGTGCTATTTTTGTCAGCTGGAAGGAATTCTCATTGAATGTGGCAATGTGCAAGATATGGAGGCAAGTTGTTTTCAGCTTGAAGATGATCCATGTGATGAATGTAATAAGTTGTTGCCACACAATAATCAGTATTTTGAAAGTATGCCTGACTTTCAGATGCATAGTGATTGTGAACATGTTGATAATGTTGTGAATGATTGTCTATTAGGAGAGGTCAACATGTTTAACTAGGCAGATGGTTGTGATCAGACCAGGCTTTCATATTGCCTTGATCACTATTTTCAAATCATGCCACTTGATATGAAATCAGAAAACCAAGAAGGTAACAGTGGTGTGACTTGTTTGATCTGGTTGCCATATAATGAAGTTGAACATAGAGCAAATTTCTACTTGCTCAACGGCAGCCTGGCACTTATGTTTGCAAAGATGCAGTTGTTCATGTTGTTACAGTTTGACAAGTGCAAGCATGAGTTGAAGGGGATCAGCTCTTTTCACAAAATTGTATTTGACAGAGGTAAATGTTGATTCTCATTTTTCATTTGGTGACCTGGGCTCATCAGATGAAGTTGAAAAATAAAAGTTGAATTGGGGAGCAGTTTGAAGGCACTTGACAGATTCAGAATTTGGTCTACTCTCCCCAGAGATCTGAGATCTTGCTATGCCCACAAGAGGCATACATCCCCAGACGGAGCCGCTATTGGCACTCTCAAATTTTACAGATTTGAGGTGCCCATTTCGAGAAATTTGCCTCTGCACTTTCAGAAGTGCACTTGAGGGGTCAGTTTGAATGACCTACTTTGGAGAATCAGAACTTGAGGCATGTTGATTTCCAAGCAAAACCCATTTGCAGATGTATTTGATTGACATATGTGAGCGTGTGTGTCAATTTTCAGCTTCACACGATAGGTTTTGTCAGGGTTTTGAAAAGTGAAGTTGGAGGGTTTTTGCACTGTTCTGTTGTTTGCAGATTTGTCAGTTTGCGAAACAACCTCCTGTTTGAGCTTGGATTTCACAACCAGTTGATTGTTATGTCAAAATGAATGTTGTTATGTGTTCTCCATACCTAAATGATCTCAGATGTCAGTTTGCAGAACTTCATGATTTGATTTGCTATTTTTAGCAGATCGAAACCAAATGATGTTTGTTCAATTTCACATATGCATTCCTGACAGCCCTTTTGAGTGGTCAACTTTGATCGTTAATATCTTTTGATCAAAGATGTTTCATGGAAATTCCTTTTGCACACGTGCTCAGGGTATCTTAATGAACTCATATGTCTGATGGTGGCTCACTAGGAGTTGTTTCACTATGTTTATAAATTGGCAGTTGAGTGTGTTCTAATTGTTTCAGAATAACTATTGTTTCATAAAAGTTCGGCTGAGCAACTTTGCTGATTAATATTTTTCTCCTCATGATTTGTTTTTCCGATCTGTTTGTTGCACTGTATTCCTGAAATGAATTTCTACATGTCTGCAAGTTCTCATTGCTTCACAAGGTTATTTAAGTGGTTTCCCAGGACGATTCCAGAGCCTACTTGGCCTATTTTGACCATTTTCTTAAATTGTCAAAAAACAATTTTTGATGGCAACCCAGTTTACCATTTTACTTCAAATACATCCAGATGTTGTCTTGGGATGATTTGAGTTCGAAACGTTTTTGAAAACGATTTTTTTTTTAAGCCAAGCCCACATGGGGCTCGACATGCTTTGCACTGTCTTGACTTGTTTGTGCCACGGTGTTGCAACCATGTCAGGTAAATGTTTCTAAGATGGAAAATAAAGAGAAGGGTAAACGTGGCATTGTCTTCATGAATTCAAGTATATGGACCAATAATTAAGCATTGTTCAGGCTTTTGAATAGCAATCAGACATTAATACAAGAAGACTTTCTGGACAACTTGAGGGTGATGTTGCACTTGGTGTCACCATGGGATAAGGTCATTACACTTTTCAATCTTGCTAGAATTCTTGAGCATCCATGTATACTAAAAGAGCATTTATTCTATGGGATTTTATTGTGTTCTAGCTCAGGGTTTGACAAGTTTGGTGGAATCATTGCATACGGAAAAATGTTTTACAAGGCACCTCAATGGAATGTGGTCTAATTAAATGGGGTCAATATGGGGAACTTGCACCAAATTGATTTGACAAATCAGCTACAGGAAATTTTGTGATTGTCTGGCTTTGACAATAATAATGGTGTTTTTCCTAGTCAAGAAATCTAAGGGAGGCCGATCCATGAACATTTCTTTACAAAAGCTCAAGCAATTGCAACTGACATGCATATGGCCCAAGCATGAAGCAAGGTTTTGAAGTCCAATAAAGCAAATGAATGAAATGCCACGCACGGTGATGGAGGTCTAGAATGTTATATGCAAATTTTGTAACAGGAGGGATACGTTTGGTTGCAATTTGGTTTAAAGTGGATTAATTAAATACACATTTGAAACTCCAAATCCACACCAATACAAGAGATAGGTGTGGCCTCCATCAGACCGAGGAATGGTTGGCATGGCCAGGAGGTGAGAGGACAACATATGCATGAAAATATTTGTTGAAAAGGCTTTAGAAACCACCAAGTAGAGAGGATCTCGTTGGAAGGACAGGCTCGTGCTAGTGAAGAAGGTAAGCCCGTGGCCAGAGCAGGAGAAAGCTAGCAAGGTTGGTAGGCATGTCTGACAGTGAATGAAAAGTGTGCAACCAACAAGTATGGCACGAGAGTTGTAGGAGGATTGAGATGGGTGCGACTAGCAGTGATGGATAAGCGTGCATCCATCAAGGCATAGAGGAGGTGCACCAGCCAGCAGGTAATATAGGCGTGGCCAGTTCATGTAACAGGTAAGTGAAAGGTGGGTGCAACCTTCCCTCAAAGACATTAATGAATGTGAAATGAGTAGGCACAAGCCAACAAGGAAGTGGAGGCTCACGTGGATGAAGGGTGTGTGAACCAAATTGAGGAGGCGTGAATACCAGTTGATGGCTATCAGGTGTTAATGCGCCTCTTTTCAGATTCTAATCTACAGTTGTTTTTGAGCGAGTGCAAATACAAGTGAACAAAGCCCGCATCATGTATGGAGCTGGTAGCACAAACCAGTGAAGGAGATAGCCCGCAGCTAGAGAGGGAGTTACATTCCGTGCATAGCAATGAGGAGAGATCACGTGCAAGGAGTGTAGGAAGACCAGTGGGCCCACAATAGGCATGGAGTAGTGCGCAGGAAATGGAGGAGACTCATGAGCAACAGAAAGAGCTCGCGGCCAGGGAAGACCACACTGCCTTGGAGGGAACCCGCACCTGGTAAGGAGTGCAGCTAACTGTTGAATCCCACGCCAAGTAAGGAGGAGCAATGGTGGCCATGTGCAGAGCTCAAGAGCGAGCAAACAAAAAAGGAAATTAGGGAAACACGAACAAGAGGAAAATCTGATGGTGGAGGATGGAGGGCTGGTGCAGCCAAATCACAACCATTCCCCACCAACCCACGTTCCCAACTTGCTTTCCTTTTAATGATTGTGGGATGGCGGGGAGATGGGGAGAGGAGTAAGATAAAGCTTTTAAAAAATTAAAATGTTTTCCCCAAAGGCTTGGTCAAAATATGTTTTATTAAATGAGGTTAAATGGAGTGGTGGGGCCATGTAGCTCAATCTCCATCGTTGCCTGCCATTTTGTGATCCGAAGATGCTCACGAAATAATGATTGCATGATCGCAAGGAGGCAAGAAGATGGGAAATAGAAAATTAAACAAATTTGATTTTCTATGTTTTCCTAAGTTTTGTCAAAAATATTAAATGGGAGCCTCAAATCTCAAGTTTTAATATTATATTTGTTTTCCATGGCAAAGGAATGGGGTGGGTCCCAAAATGAATTTTAAAGTGGTACGGGTATTTCAAGGTACCAGGTGTAAATTTTAATGGGAATTTCCATTTACCTTTAGGGGAAAATTTTAAAAGATATTTTACCAGAGGGGATTAAATGTGGAAAAATTTAAAACGGCCCGACAATGTTTTATTTTAGTAAATTTTAAATGGAGGTTGGGGCCTGTTTTTATTTTCTCAAGTGACATTTTATTGTGCTAGGGTAAAATGTAAAGTGGTAATTACTTTACTAATGGGTAAAGTATTTAAAATACTTTGCATATAAATGAAATATTTACTGATGGTGAGTAAAGTAAAGCAGCAGTGAGTAAATGAACAGGGAAAAACCAGCAAAGAGGGAAAACAATAGAAAATGGATTTTCATGGGGGTGGAGTGTTTTTCTTTCAGTTGCAAATAATGAGTAGAGTGGACACATGGCATGTTTCTATTGAGGAACGAATTGGGCACATGCTGTTTTTGAAACAGATTGAAGTTTGTTACAGGGAAATGGAGAGAATATTTGGCAGATCATTGTTCAATGGTGGAGATGTTTCCAGATGGATGTTTCTGTTCGGATTTAGGGTTTCTTTTGGAGTCTCTTCTCCTCTTCTTATTCTTTTCTTCTCTCATGGTAAAAGAGTTAGAAAGGGAGCAAGTTAGCAAGTTAGGTTAGCAAGTAACCTAGCCGAAATTCTGGTGTGGAGCTACATATCAAATTGTAAAATTTGTAGTTACAGAGGCAATGCAAGTGGGTTTTGTGTCATTTTGTTGTAGGATTTGGGTTTATTAAGATTTAGTGTTTCAGAACAGTACTGGCATTTGAGTTTAACTGGCAAATCCAAGCTCATGTCTCTCCTATGTGCAAATGTATTCAAATTTTGAATGAAGTAATCAAGGGTTATTCTGTTCTTCTCACTGTTGTGGTGTGTGCAATTCTAGTTTTAGCTTTGATTCAAGGAATTAATTAAAATTCTTGGATGAGATTGCAGATTGATATGTTTTGTACAAGGATTGGGTAAGAAGTATTGAGCTGAGGTACAAATTGGTGATATTGTAAGGTAGTATAATCAGAGATGTAGTATGCTATGTGTTGAAATCTGATATGAACCATTAAGTGTTGGTGAATTTGATTCCTCCAATGGATATGGCACTAGTCTGATTTGCATCTGTTCTTTGTGATGCAATGTTTCGTTTGTCTTCACTTGGGGCTTGCTACCACAATTTTAAAACTTATGATTTATCTTTCACCATGAAACTGTGTTATAACCATCTCATGCTCCAAGTGGTTAATATTACTGATGAACAACCAATTCATTTCACTCTTATCCCATTCTGTTGAGCTATTAAGTGAGATTATCTATTTTTGAAGTTAATGACTTTTTATAATTTTTGTTGCAGAAGTTATAAACTCATTACAGGGATCACCCTCCCGGGTCTTGCAGAGCCCAAAGTGTAGGAGGTTATTCTTAAAAAATCCTCGTCAGTTGGTCCAAGTCCTCCGAGCTGCCCTTGATTGGAAATTTGGAAATTCCATAGGTAGATTAGGAGACAAACCTAGTTTACAAGAAAAAACACCAACAAAATTGCGACTCTGTTGGGGAAGGTTCTTAATCTCCAGTTGCAAATGGTGTTGTTACAAAGTCATTAAAGTGTTGATTTATTTCTGTAACCAGAGGTTGCATATTATTGAACTATTTTCCCATCTGAGTCACCAAAAAAATGGTGACTCTGCTGAGGATGCATTCAGAGGTTTTGGTTGCAGATGGTGCTATTAAAAAGTCATTAAAGTGTTGAATTATTTATGTAACCATTGCTGAAAATTATTTCTGCCTTATAGAGTCATGAGCTTGATAAGTCCATTCTCCTTGTCGACTGAGTCAATTCTCATGAATGTTGCCAGAGATTCTATTGTAATTCATATTTCAATGTAAGTCTATCAAGATTTGTCCATACTTCATGCTTATTTCATAATAGCTCACGAGTTGTGAGTGGTGAATCCGAGATCTATGCATTGTGTGCATTATTTGAGAACAACTGGGAAAAAACCCGAAAGATTTGCAGTAGAGATGAAGCAGATTCGAGCTCTTGTGATGAAGTACCCTGACAAGTTGAGGAAGGAATCCATATGATGTCATATTGTTGGATATGAAGGTGTTGCAGTACTTATGTTGGCTTTTAATGAATTTGACCTGTGAAGAATTTCCAGCTGTTCAAATTTTTGTCCTTTGCAAAGAGGTGGCGACTCTACCAAAGAACCTAATGAAGATGTGAATACGGTTCAAAATCTACAAATATTTCCAATCAGAAGAACCATTTGCAGCTGCTGCAACAGTTCCAGGTATTTTTCACTCTTGGTTTTCAAGAAATTGTGTATTGAAACCATATGTGAACGTTTTAGGAAAACTTTGGTTCCCTATTTGATGAATCTACATTATGAAAGGGAACAACAATAGTATTTCTTTCCATACTTCTAAAATGTAATATGTAACATGAGTAGACAAGTATGTGTGTTTTGAGTTATGTCTTTGAGAAAGCTTAAGGCATAGGTATTCAATCAATGTTTTAGAATCATGGTTGATTTTGTAAATGATGTAATCGATAACCATGTATGAAGTTGATACTAATTGAATTTGTATACAGGAGGGTTTCCCTGTGAAATGGAAAGTAAAAGTATACAAGGAAAACAAGTTATCCCAAGCCCTCAAAGGGATTTTGCTATTAAAAGATTTATGCCATTGGTTTTCAGTGGTATTGAAGGTTTTCCCGAACCTAATCCCTAAAGATGTTAGATTTAGTGTTTCAGAACAGTACTAGCATTTGAGTTTAACTGGAAAATCCAGGCTCATGTCTCTCCTATGTGCAAATGTATTTGAATTTTGAATGAAGTAATCAAGGGTTATTCCGTTCTTCTCACTGTTGTGGTGTGTGCAATTCTAGTTTTTGCTTTGATTCAAGGAATTAATTAAACTTCTTAAATGAGATTGCAGATTGATATGTTTTGTACAGGGATTGGGTAAGAAGTATTGAGCTGAGGTACAATTGGTGATATTGTAAGGCGGTATAATCAGAGATGTAGTATGTTATGTGTTGAAATCTGATATGAACCATTAAGTGTTGGTGAATTTGACTCCTCCAATGGATATGGCACTGGTTTGATTTGCATTTATTCTTTGTGATGCAGTGTTTT
>VCHN02002572.1:0-16719 GCA_007115665.2 Sequoiadendron giganteum
TCTGAAAGCATTGAAAGGCTCCAACTAACCAACTGATTTCAAATCCAAGAACAATTGCATTGCAAGATTGATCAAATGCTTCTCCAAGAATTTTGGAGTTCTCCCTAATTGACTAGTTAGCCTCCGGAAGACTTGGAAATTGGCTAAATGTGCACAAATTAGCTAAGCACCAAAAGAGAACATTACAATTTGTTTATGTTAATTTAACAATCATCCCTTTGCCATCCCCGAAATTTTAGAAAGCTTTTGCCATCCTTGAAACCTTGTCACCACATCCTTGCTTCCCCTTGTTTTAGAAACTTAGAGGAACATTGATAAAAATCAATGCAAACCCTAGTGATTCCATTAACAAGCCTCAAATTCTTAGATTTAGACGAAATGGAGGTTGATCTTAGCTGACTTTATGTTTTTGATATAATGATGAGCTCAATATGACTCCACCGTTCACTAGATAAGCATGCAACTAAGATCCTAGTGCTCTCAAGACATAAAATAAATTGATAATAAAACATTATTGTTTTGCTATCATGTTAGATGAACACAACAAAATAAATACAAAACAGTAGTGCTTAGAAATGAGCTATATTAACCTTATTTTCCCAAAGTAATACAAGACTCAACTTGGAAGCAATGGCTATTCTATTCTCATTAATGATTTACAATTCAAGGATATATATATATATGTCCAAGAGGATATGAGTTAACTTCAATTGAGAGGATCTAACTCAATCAAGTAGAGACAATGATGGCATTTGATGAGGTAGAGTGAAATATCCCACATAGTATATATATATATATATATACATATATGTCCAAGAGGATATGAGTTAACTTCAATCGAGAGGATCTAACTCAATCAAGTAGAGACAATGATGGCATTTGATGAGGTAGAGTGAAATATCCCACATAGGATATTGGCCTAAAATCTGATTTTTAAAACTCAAATTTCTACCCTAGTTTCTGCATTTCAAATTTCTGCTAAAAACCCTAGTTATGATATAGAATTTCTGATTTGAAATAAGCATGAACAGCAATATAGACTCATCCAAAAATGCTTCAAAGAATATGGTGAATATATCTAACATCAAGTATGACTGTAACCAGTAATAGAGGCACCAATTTGACCATCCAAAACATGCAAAATCTGATAAACAGTTTGTTCAACTCTGCTGCTACAAAATCAGACCTAATATTTATGCAAAAGTTCACCATGAAAGGGGCTCCAAACATGCCCGAAAAAGTACAGTAGTTTGCTGATATGAAGAAACCCTACTTACAAGCTAAAATATGCAATGAAATGCTGATTTACCCTAACCTTAGTTGGGCGAATTGCTCTAGCTATCACAAGATGCAAAGATGAATACAAATGTATAGCAAAAATGCCTCCAAAACATGCCCAGAAATCTGCTAACCACAACTGAAATAAACCCTAAGGGTTTTACATACCAAACATGTAAAAATGGCTACCAAATGATGGAAAAGCCTCTCCAAATGTGGTGCCAAAATGAGGGTTGGAAACCCTTGCACAAGTGAACACCAATGATGCCAAAATGCTGCTCCCAAATAGGCGGATTGGATCTGCTCTGTAGCTGGTGCAATTCTAAAGCAATCACAAAACCAAACTCCCTCCAAATGCCCAAATTTGCCCTTCAATGCTAGTCACCCTTCTTCCCAACTATGGTGCACCACTTCTAGGGCCAAACACTAGTCATATCACCCCTCAAAACGTGCTAGCAAGTCTGATCCAAAGATCTGATTGGTTTTTTTGCTCTTTTTCTTCAAATGATGCCAATGAAGTACAAGTAGGCCTCCATTATGAAGCCTTCCCAAGATGAATTAGGTTTTCGTCCAATTCACCTTATATCCTCAAGGGTTTTCGTCCTTGGAATATGATGCAAATAAATTGTAGACAAAAGGAATAAGATAATATGCTGAATGATGAATAATCCTCCCAAAATGAACTTATATTTATAGTGACCTCCTCCTTAACTCCCCAAAATGGCTGACCCAATTTGGGCGCCACTTCTTATTTTAAAATTGTTTTTAATTTTATTTTTTACTTTTTCAATTGAGCGCCAAAAAACCCCAATCCAATTTTTTTATAATTTTAGTTTATTTTCCCCTTATATCTCCCGAAAAGGGGTCGCCTAAGCCCAATAAAATATATAAAAATATCTTAGGCGCCAAAAATCAAATTTAAATATTATTTCACTTCTTCTCCTTGAGCGCCAAAATCAAGAATAGTAAAATATTATTGGTTTTTTAATTTCTCCTTGCTTGATTTCAAAAGGGACATTACAATCCTCCTTTCCCGAATCCTCAAGCAATGCCAAGCATACCACCACTCATATCCTATATCATCACACTACCACGTTCACCAAAATTGAGGAGATAGAAGATGTACCTCAAGGAACTATCAACATCAACCAACTCTCCAACTTCGAAGAACTCCCCATGAATGTGCAAGAGGCCCCTCGTAGGTACATAGAAGAACATATCAGCCCCTCCTATGTTGCTGATATCGATCAACACAACAACTTCCCAACTGAAAGCCAGACCCAAGTGAGTACAAATATCTTTGCCAATATCATATGACAATAGAGTATCATCCATATGCCATTCCCCCATGGTGAAGAGATGATCCAAACCTCTTCAAAACACCCAAACAACTGCTGTCATCCAAGTAGCCTACAAGATTTCCATGTGCAATAAGGCAGAATAGTCTTCTCTTAGCTGAGAATGGAGTGGATCCCCATGAACTAGGGCAAGATGGCCAAGATCTTCATGCTTTCTTCCAATTTCTATGACATTGTCCAACTGGAACACAAGCATTAGTAACTCAAAACCAAACATTATAGCAATACCTCCATACCTTGTGTCAAAGTGCAGCTTCACCTCCCAAGTATGCTCAATAAAGGCAAGTGTCCCCATGACATGCATCACAAATTCTTGAAATAGAGCAGCTATATACTCTACTAGAGAGTCATCAACATGATGAGACTCATCACAAGCAAACTCTTCAAATGCTCCATGAATGATCAAAGACCAAACTAAATCTGCATTACCCATATCTCCATCTACATATGAAGGAATAATACTAGTGGCTAATCCACAAAGTGTATGCTCCATAATGCTATCCAAGTCTATGATGTGAGCCTTCAAATGGCTCTCCAAAAGAGGTGACACCAAATCCTCATAAAGCAAGCTATGTGAACAAACAATGAATTTGAATCATACCTCAAACTTGATTGCTCCACTTGCTTGGCCACCATACAAGGCTAATTTTTCATGTGCCACATACTTTGAATCTTCTTTGCCTCTCTCATGACATGCCATACTAGCTTGGTCCTCTTGTGTCTTTGACACACAAATAAGACCTCATGTTTGTCTCCCAAATGAGTGCCAACAATAGAAGTCTTCTTACTATCATCCTCATGAGTAGGAGCAGCCAACTCAAGATTTTGGCAAAACCCAAAGACTACTGTTCCAAATCAGAAAATTGGAACAGTTATCATACCTTTCCATAGTATCTTCATTCGAATTTGCATCCCTGATGTGTGCCATAAGTCTCGAAAGTAGGGAAGCCAACATCTTTGCTCTCTTAGCTCTTTGCAACCACCCATCACACATGTCTTGTGTCTTCTTCACATCTTCCATAGTATGGTATGCAAAATCAGAACCTTTGTGCCTTGAATCCACAATACATTCCTTGTATTTGACACTCACATCTTGAGTGCCAACATTGGGAGATTCCTCAATACCATTCCCCTCATGTGACATAGCTGCTATCCCATGGTTATACACAAAAATGACTGCTGTCATAAAACAAAAAACCAGAACTTTCATCATACCTCTTTGTAGTGCCTTCGATCATCTCAAACTTCTCCTTCCTCATTGTTGCATGTTCTCCAACAAGTGCCGGTCCAACATGAGTTTCTCCATGAAAATCATAAGCCTTGATCCTCTTGGCTGCCATAACATGATAATTTGAAGATAAGAGACTGCTGTCATACATCAGAAAATCAGTCCTTACCTCATGCTTTAGTGTGATGTCTTCTTCAATCTCAATCATCTCTCCTTCCATGAATGCGTGCTCATTCATTAGTGCAAGTTTGAGGGATGTCTTCAATCAAAAATTGAGCGTGTCATTAATTTCTGTCCTATGGCTGCATGCTAAATCTTCATGTGTATAGATCTCCTTTATCTTCATGACTTCCTCATGGGATCCTCTATGTCCTTCCTCCATGTTTCCACCCTTCCAACAAAGCTTATCCTCATGATCTTCTGATTCTTGGAGAGCCCTTTGAGTGCCCCTCAAAAAATCCACTGCATCCTCAGGCTCAAGGGTGAGCTTGTCCACCTCCTCTTCCTTTCTTCTCAATGCATCCGAGTATATCTCACCAAGTGTGAGGAGATGATTTCTGTCAGCAAGTAAGCGTAGGTAGTTTGATTTTACTACCACCAAAGCCTCTTTGAGTTCGTGCAAGTCATCTAGAGATATACCTCCTTCAAGACCTTCATGCTTTCCTAGAGCCTTCCAACACAAACCTACCATCATCTTATGAACATGATCAAAATGAGTTAGGGCTGCCACAATCTTACCTTTGTTTACCTTCAATTGCCCTTCCAAGTGATGTGACTTATGAGACCCAACACCTCCATGCAAAATTTCGTTTGTTCTTCATAAATGTGCACCTCCAATTCAGCTCCCTTCATGGCCTCTTCTTCATTACATCTATGTGTGGAAACTAGGTTATCATCATCCTCAATCAAAGGGTCACCATCAAAGTAGTGAGTAGAATCTTCTACATCTTGTTTTTTCTCAAGGGCTGATTTAGAAAGTGTATGTACAACTATAACCTCCTTAACCACCAAGGGATCCTTCAAATCTTGCAATGTCAAATCAATCTTATCCAATTCACTTTGTTCACTACATATTGAAATTTCTGAATTGCTCACATATGTATGAGCAACATCCGATTTAAGGACACCCAAACCACAATTTGATTTCTTGCCAAAATGATGTAAAGGTGCCAAAGCAATGGTAGGATCAAATAATGAAACATCACAAGAACCATATCTTCATGTATAGCTGATCTAACATGGCAGGTTTGACAATCTCCATGGCGGTATCTTCTTCAATCTTCATGTGCTCTTCATTTGTAGCTTCAATAGGTGAATCTCTTTTGTCCTTGTCCTCATAGAGCTGAAGTGAACTTTTGGACTTTTCTTCTTTAGGGTTGCATGTTGAACGATTTTTGTCCTCATATTTACTTGTAGGTTGCAAGTCACAAACAAGTGCTTCGTCCCTTCTTTTTACAACTTTTCTTCTCAAAATTTCTTTGTCTTCTTCTACTGATCCCCCCCAAAATTGATTGAATGTGAGAACATCTCAAATTTTCTTAGGAAGAGAGTGATATTCATTAAATCTGGTACAAATATATCCCTGAAACATAGTTGCATCCATAGTTCCAAATGTAGAAGACATCAACCAATTGCTGAAATCTGATATGCAATTGCTGATCTAACATGGCAGGTTTGACAATCTCCATGGCGGTATCTTCTTCTATCTTCATGTGCTCTTCATTTGTAGCTTCAATAGGTGAATCTCTTTTGTCCTTGTTCTCATAGAGCTGAAGTGAACTTTTGGACATTTCTTCTTTAGGGCTGCATGTTGAACGATTTTTGTCCTCATATTTACTTGTAGGTTGCAAGTCACAAACAAGTGCTTCTTCCCCCCTTTTTACAACTTTTCTTCTGAAAATTTCTTTGTCTTCTTCTACTGATCCCCCCCAAAATTGATTGATTGTGAGAACATCTCAAATTTTCTCAGGAAGAGAGTGATATTCATTAAATCTGGTACAAATATATCCATGAAAAAGAGTTGCATCCATAGTTCCAAATGTAGAAGACATCAACCAATTGCTGAAATCTGATATGCAATTGCTAACACCACAGACTGGCAGGATCAAGGCTCTAATACCACTGAAATATCCAACATAGGATATTGGCCTAAAATCTGATTTTTAAAACTCAGATTTCTGCCCTAGTTTCTGCATTTCAAATTTCTGCTAAAAACCGTAGTTCTGATATAGAATTTTTGATTTGAAATAAGCATGAACAGATATAGACTCATCCAAAACTGCCTCAAAGAATATGGTGAATATATCTAACATCAAGCATGACTGTAACTAGCAATATTAGGCACTGATTTGACCATCCAAAACATGCAAAATCTGATAAACAATTTGTTCAACTCTGCTGCTACAAAATCAGACCTAACATTTATGCAAGTTCACCATGAAAGGGGCTCCAAACATGCCCAAAAAAGTACAGTAGTTTGCTGATATGAAGAAACCCTACTTACAAGCCAAAATATGCAATGAAATGCTGATTTACCCTAACCTTAGTTGGGCGAATTGCTCCAGCTATCGCAAGATGCAAAGATGAATACAAATTTATAGCGAAAATGCCTCCAAAACATGCCTTCAGAAATCTGTTAACCACAACTGAAATAAACCCTAAGGGTTTTACATACCAAACATGTAAAAATGGCTACCAAATGATAGAAACGCCTCTCCAAATGTGGCGCCAAAATGAGGGTTGGAAACCCTTGCACAAGTGAACACCAATGATGCCAAAATGCTGCTCCCAAATAGGCAGATTAGATCTGCTCTGTTGCTGGTGCAATTCTGAAGCAAACACAACACCAAACTCCTTCCAAATGCCCAAATTTGCCCTTCAATGCTAGTCGCCCTTCTTCCCAACTATGGCGTACCACTTCTAGGGCCAAACCCTAGTCATATCACCCGCCAAAACATGCTAGCAAGTCTGATCCAAAGATCTGATTGGAATTTCTGCTCTTCTTCTTCAAATGATGCCAATGAAGTACAAGTAGGCCTCTGTTATGAAGCCTTCCCAAGATGGATTAGGTTTTTGTCCAATTCACCTTATATCCTCAAGGGTTTTCGTCCTTGGCATATGTTGCAATTAAATTGCAGACAAAAGGAATAAGATAATATGCTAAATGATAAATAATCCTCCTAAAACGAACTTTCATTTATAGTGACCTCCTCCTTAACTCCCCAAAATGGCCAACCCAATTTGGACGCCACTTCTTATTTTAAAATTGCTTTTAATTTTAATGTTTACTTTTTCAATTGGGCACCAGAAAACCCCAATCCAATTATATTATAATTTAAATTTATTTTCCCTTTATATCTCCCAAAAAGGGGTTGCCCAAGCCCACTAAAATATATAAAAATATCTTAGGCACCAAAAAACAAATTTAAATATTATTTCACTTCTTCCCCTTGAGTGCCAAAATCAAGAATAGTAAAATATTATTGTTTTTCTTATTTCTCCTTGCTTGATTTTAAAAGGGACATTACACAGAGGTGGCACATAATTGACATCAATCTAAAATGACGTTTCCTTGTTAGCTACCTGTTGTGACCTATTTCACACATCGCCCCATCGCAAATGGGGACCCCCAAGTTTGGTTCCGCCCTCTGCGCAACGTCTTTGAGAATCTTGAATTTGGATAAAATTTTGAAGATCAGTCTGGCTAAGTTGAGACTTTGAACTCGTTTTTGGACCTTAACGTCATGGAAGTGCTTAGAAGACCCGGTGGACGAAGATCGCCATTGCTTTCGGTCGTTTCTGACACTTCCTATTTTTTAGGGAATCTGCTTTTTTGCTTTTTGCTTTTTTGATTTTTGGCATTTTTAGGCCATTCCGGAGTCCCTATTTTTTAGGGATGCTTTTTGCTTTTTCTATTTTTGGAAAGTTTCTATTTTGGGAAAAAGTTTCTATTTTTGGATCCCACAGAGCAGAAAATCAATATGTCTTCGGAAAACGAGAAAATCAAGGCAAAATGTAAAAAGTTTGAAATTTGCAAGGAATTTTTGAAAAATGTCTAAGTCTGAGAATGGCGCCATCAAGAGAGGAATGGCATGGAAGAGTCAAGGTCCGCCCTACCTTTGGCATGCCAAAGGTAGGCACTGGCAAGAAATTCATCAAGTCCGCCACTGGCAAGAAATTCACCAAGTCCGCCCTTGGCAAAAGGTTCAAAGTCCGCCCTGCAAGGTAGGAAATGCGCCATATGGAAAATGGCATGAAACTCATGAAGTCCGCCCAGCCTAAGGAAAATGGCAAAATGAAGCTGAAGTCCGCCCTTAAGGAAAATGGCATGAAAATCATGAAGTCCGCCCAGCCTAAGGAGGAAAATGGCATGAAAATCATGAAGTCCGCCCAGCCTAAGGAGGAAAATGGCATGAAAAACACAAAGTCCGCCCCCAAGAAGTGTGGAGAAGGGTAAAACATGAAGGGGGTGCGCTCCAAGATGTTTGGAAAGGGGTGAAATTGCAAGATAAATCATTAAAAATTGAATTAAATGATGGAAACAAGTGAAATTTTCCGTTGGACAAGGCACAAATAAAATTCGCCATGGCAAGGAAAATCTAAGACCAATGGATGATAAAATACGCCATAGGCAGGGAATTATAAGACATTCGCCTAATTCTTGAAGAGAAAATTAGCCTAAGGCATGAAAAACGAAGAAATGTCTAGAAGAAGAAGAGGTTTTGGCCGGCGTAAAAATCACGCCCCAGCACAACGGAGTGAAATTTTTGGCACAAAATGAAGAGTGCTTGGCAGAGCAAACATGAAGTCCGCCCCTCTCAGCTTGGAAAATTCCTAAGCGCTAGTAAAAAAATGGCAAAATGGCAGAGGTCTCCAGGTTCGCCCAACCCAGAAGATGAATCATTTGGCTAAAATAAAAATGTCCAGAGAGGTCAAAACTCCGCCTAGAGAACTAAAATTTGGCAGATGAGCTATTAAGCACATTTTGGCTAGGCAGACAATTTAAAAAAGAGATATTTTGCCTCTGACGAACGAAATTAGCCATGTATCAAGATTGAACGGGTTGGAATTTAATATTTTAATATTTTTAATTATTTCCCTGACACTTAGGAAATTTTGATTAAAAATTCAAAAAATCCGGAGATTATTTGGAAGATTAAACTAGTCTGCCTTAGATAAGTTTAAACTTTGCCACATTCGGAGGATTTAAAACGCGTTGGAAAAATAATTTTGGACAATTAATTTAATATATTTTCCAACACTTAGTCAATTTTCCTTGAGAAAATTCGAAAATCTCAGCAGAGATGGCACAAAGACGAAAGTTAGAAACTTGCCTCGATAACTGAAAGTGAAATTAGAAGTTTGCTAATCCGAGGAGAAAACGTTTCTAAAAATTGGAAGAAAATCAAAAGAAAGAAAGCAATGCCTTGAGGAAAATCGCACTTCTCAGCCATAAAATGAGTTTCAGCAACTCATTTCTTCACAAATTCCGGCTGAGAAGCAATTATCTCTCTCAAATCTTCAGGAAAACATTCTCGAAGGAGAAGTTTGTGAGAATAACATCATTGTGAGAATCGAGATAGCATTCTCTTATTGAAAGACGTGATTTTTGAGAGAAGTAATTTATTCCTTGGCTGAAATCGTACTTCCAGCATAGTGGCGCACTTCTTCTGGCAGATTTCTTTGAATTTTTAAATTCATTTACAGCCACAACGTGATCTTTGAGGTTTGGAAGTTAATCGACAACGCATTTGCGCTGTGTTTCTATCTTCTACTTCGTTTCCAGCACAAATTTCATTCATGATAGGCGAATTTAATTACTTTCAGCTTGCTTTTTGACAGAAATTTTTAATTTAATAAGGCTGAAAGTGCGATTTTGTCTAGGCTATACCCCGAAACTCTTTAATTCGTAAATGATATTGTATTAATGTTAAGTATCTTGTGCTTGCAGGCTGCCGATCGATCAAAGCGAAATATCCAGGCAGGCACAGATGAAGTTTGCAAGTAAAGGATCGCAGCCAGAGACCAGAATAAAGTCTAAGTGGAAAAATGTCTCAGACACTGATCTTGGCCACATCGATCTCGTGGAATTTAAAAAGAGGATATATGGACACAACGGACCCTTACCAACGCCTGCAGCTAGAAGGATAGTGAGAAACGGCATATTTCAAGCTGCCGGATTCCAGCCTGCACTTTGCTGTGCTGAACTGATGGTGGAGTGTGCACTTCACTATGATGCTGAGTCAAGGCGTATTGTGGCGCCTGATGGGAGAGTGTTGGCACATCTGACAGAGGTGGCCATTCAGGAAGCCTTCGGCATTCCAGCATATCCTAAAACTGTCTACAAGACCAAGGAAGATGCTCAGAAGCTATATGACAAAAATCCTGATCTTTGTGCCGCCAACCTTAACAAATTTTGGCTGGACAAGCCTAGACCGTCCTTTAAGAAGATGCCCAAGAAGTTGATGCGCACGGACTTCAAGGAGGACTATGGAGATATTATTATCTTGCTGAACAGAGTGGCAGGCAGTCCCTCGGGAGCACCCTTTGAGCCATGGATGTATTACTTCATTGAGGACCTCACAGAAGGTGTCAAAATGTTTAACTGGGCTAGGATGATAAGCAATAATCTTCACCACCAGCTTATCAATCTAGAGAAGACCAAAACGTTTCATATGGGTTCTTACGTCGTCTATATGTTGGCCAGAACTTACAGATATGCAGGCTTGATCTGCAAAGGCACGGTTGGCAGTAAGGAGAACGAGCTAAAACCTTATGACTGTTACCCACAACTCCAGCTGAGGGAGAAGACGCATTTTAGACGAGCCCACGACGCGTTCCTGATGTACATCACCAGGATACTCCAGGGAGGGACACATCAGCGGCTGACACATGAAGCCAAAAGCCTAGTCGGTAAATACGGGTCTTGGTTTATCCAGTATCCAAGATTTACGTATATCAGAATTCAAGGATTCACTGGAAGCCCATACCGTCTGCCCATCTTCCCCACGAATAAGATGGTCTTGCTCGAAGTGTTAAGGAAGTTGGAAGATTTTCAGGGTCTTCAAAGAGCAAAGCAAAAGGCGGCAGTTACTTTTCCCTTCTTTATAGGGAACATGCTGGAGTCGTGTCCGTCATCACAGGCAGCTGACAGTGCCAGAATCGAGATACAGCATTACCCTTTCTCTCCATATCCGGCCAGAAATCACTACGACCCCCATCCCCACATCAAAATGGTGGATGGAAGGAGGTACAAGCATAGGGTCGAACTGGAGGACTATTGGGCAAATGTTGCGGATGAATTTGAGGTCAGACGAAGGATGTGGTCCAGATTACCTCTCAGCTTAATCAGGGAAACAGAATTTTGTCACGTGCCAGATCAGTTGGAGGAGGACGAGAATCAGACGCAACCGCGCTTCGATGAGAATTCAGCTTTGCCCGCTGTCCAGTGGTCAGAAGCAGAGCATGCTGACTTGAACGTCTTGATGAGGCCTGTCATCAAGTTTACTCAGTGGTGGGTGGATCAACGAGTTCAAGAATTGAGGCGCCAGAAGATAACCCTGACCTATGATATGCTAAGCGAGGCGGAATCTTATTCTTCCAATGCGGGAGCATCACAGGACCTCCCAGTGATAGAGGCCACCACATCTAGGAAAAGAAAAGAAATAGCTGCAGGCAAAGAGCCGGTCCAAAAACAGGTAAAGATGAAACCTTCTCAATCGGCCGCCTCTAGAAATATTGAGGAGATACTGGCTACCGCCGATGCTTCACTAGCAGATATGAGGGATCCTTCTCCGATTCCTGAAAACAACGCGAAGCTCCAGCCATATGAGGATGCGCCACCTTCTCCCACGGGAACCGAAATATTGGAGTCGGATGACGACAATGTGGGCACACAAGATGAGGATTTTCAGGAAGGGATGATTTCAGCCCTTAGGGGAATTGTGGACGTTCCTGATAGAGAAAGCGTGCCGGAAGAAGACGGTGTTGAGCAGCTTACGATACCGGATTGGCTGAAGGAGAGGCTAAAGGTACAAGTGCCGGCAGATGAACCAGAAGAGGATGATACGGCAGACTTTTTGGCCAGACTGTCTCAAACCGTGCCCAAAAAGTCGGCAAAGAAATTCTCCAGCATACAGAGAGACGAGGCCGGCAACGGGACAGTGCAAATCGCCGTGCCTACAGTGGACAAGCCACAGGAGGATATGGCTCCACAGGATTACGCCATCACGACCATTGACTTGGGTCCAACCACTAAGAGCCAAGAAATGGAAGATTTGGACAATTCTGTGTCCGCCATCAAATCAAGGTTGGCGAAGGAGGTAGCCAGAAGGAAGGAGTGCCAATTAGAGATTGAGCGCTTAAGGGAATATATTCAGCACTTGATCAAGCCACTTGATCAGGACACTACGGCGGCTCCTCTACTTCCGAACTCTTCGCGGGAGGCCATTAAAGAAATTGAAGAAAACAGGCTCACGGTTCAGGAGGCCAAAGAATGGATAGCCGTAAAAGGGACTGAAGCTGAGACATTTGTGGAGCGGCTAACTTTGGTTTATGGCCAGGCCACTGCCTTGCTTTCTAGGTTCGCTTCTTTGGCAGAAGTATGGGACAGCCTTCCAGACGTGCAGGATAGAATAATCCCTTGCCTTAGGATTCTGAAAGGAGTTCCTAAGCAAGATTTGATAGAGGGAGGCGTCATCGCAGCGGGAGCAGCCTATGACTTCCACTCTTGGTATTGGACCTTGACGGCACGAGGTGAAGTCTTGGAGAGGGTTAAGATTGACGGCATCAGACTGGAGGAACAGGTCAAGGAAGTTCAGGCCAAAATCCTCAACATAATTGCCGACGTCCTGGATAAAGAGGCATTGCGAGAGAATGACCTGCAGTTGGAAGTTTTGAAGAAAAGTGTCCAGGAAAATATCTTCTACATCACTGGGCCCATCTTGAGGCAAGACTGGGCCAAATTGGCGAACTTCTTGAGCATCAGAGAATCCTTTGAGAAGACGGAACCAGAGTGGGAGGAGACCTTCGCCAGATGCGCCGAGAGCATCGATGGGCTTGAATTCAGAATCGGCATGCTTCCACAGGTTACCATGGACGAGGTTGCCTCGATCGTGTCCAGATTCGGCGAATACACGGCAGCTCGAGAGGATCGGGATACAGTCCCTTGAAAATAGCTCCTATTGCCAACTCATTACTGTTCATTGCCAGTTAACTGAAGTTATTTTGGGAAACCCTAATTAGGGTTTCGTTTGTTAAATCTGGACCGTCGGCTCATTTTTAATCTGAGCCATTTATTCCATTTATGAAATTCTATATAAACTCATTGGCCCTCATTTGTAAGGTGTGAAGTGAGTAATAAAAGATTGTTGCGACGAGACTATTTCCGTTTATAAAAGCTCTTGTGCATGATTTGCTAAGAACAACTTTTATTTTCAAATAGTATGCAAGGTTGAATATTTCTCCTTCAACACTTAGAGTAGAATTAGAATAGCATTTCATTACATGTTGGTTAGATGAATGATAGATTTGATCGCAGTGCCGGATAAAATTTTGCTCATACTTTTGTCAAGTGGATGATTTGCATTTGACGTGTAAAGTTAGTCTGAGCCATTAAATCGTGGATGCTTAACTTCTGTTTGTTTCAATTACCAATTCAAATATGAAAATTCTTATCACTTCCGTTGAAGATTGCACCTGCTTCGCGTAGTTGTCCAAAGGTGGCGAAACGAAGTGTGGTTACCCATTTTGTCTACTCACTGCTGTCTCTGGAATTCTTAGGCGTAGTTTTAGATCTCTAAACCCTTATCCTTTTTTTTATTTTTTTGGAAAATCTAAAGATACCCACCAAAAGAGCCTTCAAGGATAAAACCGTCTAAGTTTTCAACCCGCAAAAGAGAATTTCATGTAAGTCCCCTTGTGATTACCAGCAATCACAACGCCCACTGGCCTTATCCACATGTCAAAACCTGACCAAAGAAACCTTGGAGTTATTGTATTGCCTACTGGATTTTTGCAAGCACTTTTCAAGAGAGGATAAGAGTGTCCTTTGGGCATTTTTATTCTGTGTTCGGTGGCGTACTCAAAACACACACCAACAGAATTGGCGCTAGAAGGAGGGCTTACAAAGAAAATTTCTTTTCTTGGGAATAAAACAGAGAAAAAGAAGAATTATTTGCTCCACCACTTTTGTACCACCCATATGCTCGCCTCCTCCTAACGCACCAACAGAATTGGCGCTAGAAGGAGGGCTGATTGAACGTAATTATTTGCAGAGTTGAAGGTAGTAGACATGATAAAGAATGGTGTTGCCACACGAGTTCCCATTTAACGTGCCGCTGGAACAGCCAGAGCAAGGTCAGACAAATATTTTTGGCCAGTTGCACTCACTAGCGTGGCAGACACAAGTAGATAGCGCCCAATTCAGACAAACAAGTTGCGTTCTTGCTCGAGAAGAAGAGAAGAGAGAATTCATCGAAGGAGCTATTGAAAGGCACCTGATAAGACAGAAGATCAACCGCTTGAAGCGAGCTTTTGACTACATTGAACACGCAATTGCTTCCGGATCATTGACAAGATTAGGCTTTACTCGTAAGATGAAGAATGGTACTTCTGACCAGCCTTCCTCTTCCCGGACAGGAGCCTAATCCAGTGTTACAGCCTGATTTGGGATTCCACGACGAACAAGAGGACGTGATAACAGAATTATACAGCTTAGCGTGGAAATTGAAACGAAACGCGCCTGATTGGATGCGCATGAGCTTTATTCTCGAGGAAGAGGAAGAGATCGCCCAAAGGATCGAATTTTGCATTCAACAAGACTTGCTTGTCCAAAGATTTGAAGCTCTTCAACGGCAACAGGCGAATCCTCCGGCTCCAGAAACAGCTCCGGCACAACACCGACAAGCCTAAAAGAAGATACACTGGATCGTATTAATTCTTTCTCTCCTGACAGACTAAGGAGGATTACTAGGTCAAACCCAAGTTCATTCAAAGAATTTGTGGAGCTATCGCCTTTCAGGCAGAGAAGAAAAACTCAAATAATTCAAGAGGGAACATCAGGCGAAATCAATCTCGGCGGAGAAGCATCAGGCGAGCATCTTTTTGGTTTCTCCCAAACTTCGCCACCAAGCACTCTGGTTTCAGGAGCCGTCCCAGTGAATAATCAGCAAGTACCGATTCAACTTGCCCAGCTAACACAGCCGATTCAACCCAACCTGGCGAATCAACCAAACATTCCAATGGCGTGGCGTCCAGCTAACGCATCTCCCATGACGTTCGCCGCATACCATGATATGCCTAAAAATTCGGAACATTTTTGTTCCAAGTTTCATAGCGGCGACTTAAACCACACTGCAGATGAGCACATCAAACTATTTGAAGATCTCCTCCAAAATAGAGACATCCGAGAGGAAGATGTTGCATGCCGGTTGTTTCCTTATACTTTTGATGATCAAGCGTCTTACTGGTATATCCATTTACCAGCTAACTCCATTACCACGTGGCAAGGAATGAAGGCTGCATTCTTGGAGAAATTCAGGGCGCCAATTTCGGCAACCGATCTATATAGGCAGTTCGTGGAGGTGAAAAGACAAGAACACGAGCCCATCAGTACTTTCAATAATAGATTTCAAAGGGCATACACAAGATTGCGAGATCCTTACAACTTGGATAATGCTGCAGCACTGCCCATCTATTATGAGGCCTTGGATCGTCTCACGGCCATGTTTGTAAAGTCCAAAAATCCAGTCCCTGCCAACTTGAAGGAAGCATATGCTGAGGCAGTAACAGCAAGCAATGGTCTCGGAGTGGGGGTTCCCCAAGGTTCACTCCAATACTTAGGGAATTCAACTTCCCAAAATCAAGTACAAGACATCAATCGTGCTCTGGCTCACCAGACACCCATGATGAACCCGGTTCCCACCAGCAGCAATCAATTGGTTCCGCACCCAGGAGCTCCAATGTCCCAAGCACCACCGGCGCAGCCTGTATACCTCCAGAACGTGACAACTTCCACCAGAAGTCAAGAGGAGAAAGATGAAATGAAGGAGCTAATTGATCAAGTTAAAAAGTTGTCGACCGACGTCACCTATCTGAAGGGTCAGACAAGTCAAATACAGAATTTTCAAAGGAATTACCAGCCACCACAAAATAATCACCAAAATCAAAATCATTCCGGATATACAAGGGATAATCAAAATTACCAAGGAAACAATCAAGGGTTCCGAAATAACAATTCGGGCTTCCAGAAGAAGACTTGGAATACAGGACCAAACAATGGTACTGTACCATCTCCCTTGGACAATCCACCCGCAGACACCCGTCCTACAGATAAAGTATTCTTGGCCGAAGCAGCATTATCAGGTTGGTGCCGACTACATAACACGGACCAACACTCAGAGTTGCATTGTCGTGAATTCCAAGTAGCGGCAGATATATTCAGAAGCGAAAGAAGAAATTCCGAAGCAGAAGATCCGCCGGCAACCGGATATGAGCTAGTTCCCGCGCCAAGATACGACCAAGCCCTTGTAATCGAGAACGTGAGATTTTCATCTCAAGAATATCTACCATATTCCCCCGGTCAAAGATTCCCACCAGCATCAGCAAATGGTCCGGCAGAGGCATTGCAATATCAAGACGGAACGGAGACTTACACTCCAGCCGACCAATCCACTTCAAACGAGGGGTATAGTTTTCCGCCTCTACACAATAGCGTATTAGTGGAAGGAACAAGAGAAGTTCAAGCGTTTCAACAAATGTCTGGAAACCCGCCAAGGGTATACCAAAGAAATGTTCGCCAAAATGAACCCTTAACTTCGTCTATTCCTCCTAATAATTTTCAGACTCCGCCGAATC
>VCHN02000138.1:0-62069 GCA_007115665.2 Sequoiadendron giganteum
AAAATGGTGTACCAACATACTCTCATCGTCACCAATCCCTGCATACAGTTTGAACTCATAAAAGCATCACTCATATTGCTCAATAGATAATTGTATTTGACGCAAGGCATGAAACTCGTCACCTCGACACTGACGCCAATGCTCAGATAAGAACCAAGCTCTGAATCTCTTTAGGAACATCTCCCAAGATATTGTGTGAATGTCAATATGGAGATTTTTCTCCTCTAGTCTCCACCATGTGGATGCAAACCCTCTTAGCTGCATGATAGCATAACAAACTTTGGTGTTACTACCATATGGGTGCATGGAAAAACACCTATCCAGGTCTATAAGCCAAGTCTCGACCTCTAAACCAGTACCTGATCCATCATATAATGGAGGATGTGCCCTAAGTAGGTCCCTCATGTGTGAATCAAACTGGGGAGGAACTTCCCTCACAACTGGATTAACCTGAACCTCTACCTGCCTCAAACCAGGGAATGCCAAAGCCTCCTCAAGCGCTCTACATGCAACCTCAATCCCTGCTAGATCCTGTGGATGATTACTGACCCTTGGTGCATTCTGAGATGCCTGTTGTTCCTCCTGATCTTAGATAAGAGGAACTAGAGGAGGAGATTCATGCTGACTATCACCATGACCATCTATACGGCCATGACCACACCCTCTACCTCTTCCGCATCTAGGAGGCATATTCCTACACAGACACTTCAAGGTATTAGGTAAGATACAAAAATTAAACCTAAACAACTAAAAACTTAATGGTTCCATCATAATCCTAGAGTACCCAGTGTTTAAACCTAGGCTCTGATACCATGTGTAATGCCCCACCATGCAACTCTAGAGGAAGTTGTAGTTAACTACTTAAATTGACTTTTTTTTTTAAAGTATAAATAATAAGTAAGTTCACTAATTAATGCCAACAACCTCTAAGGTTACGAGACAAAAGGTTACTTAGAACCTCAACAAAAGCATGAATATAAACCATGACAATTATTTAATTAATGAAATAACACATACATTCCAAGTAAGATAATTTTACAACAAGCATAAGAGATAAATTTCAGTTTCATTAATCATAATTAAATAATAGGGTTACAACTCTCATTCCCTGAATGAGGTAAGTCCAAAAAACATAATTACAATTACAACTTCCACCTTGATAACAATAGAGGGGTAATAAATTACAAGAACAAATGAAATGAAATCAAACAAGAACTGCAACTAAAACCATGAGCTCTCCAACTGGAAGTCTCATCCACATGAATATGAAGGAAGCCCAATGGATAAAGGTGCACATTCCACCCAACCAAGTGGAACCCAAAGGTCCACCCCCCATGCTAGGAGATAGTAACAAGGGTTTCTAACCAAGAACATCTACCTCTAGACATAGGCTAACACAATCAAACTGAAATAAATACAATGACATCCCTAACACAAACGTTACAATGCTTTCATAATTTACATAATCAACTACATCACGGATGTGAACAACCTATCAACCAAGGAGAAGTGTCATCACAATGTTACATAGGTTATCCTGGTAAGTCTTCCTAGGCCCTGACCCCCAACTCAGGTTATCCTGGTAACATCTAACGACTTCCGGCCCCTTATGTAATCTAATGCAGAATCAATTATCTTTCGTAGAGACAAGATAACGATCATGCCATTCCAGGCCTTCTCGTCTCATCCCAAGTCTTTACAAGACCTTGTGTTCATGAGCGAGGCATAATTATCTTATTAAGTGTTTGATACTATGTGATACTCTAATAAGTTAATTAAGATTATCACTGGATTAACTAACTTGCAATGAGTTATCCTGGCACTGCTTTGTGTGCCAACCCTCGTTACAAGACACTCCTCTAAGATGACACGTGGAACAACTCCACAACCCAAGGGTACATAAGTGCGACATAAGGATACCACCTCCCTAACCATGACATACAATCAACATAATCTTGTTCGTACTAACCAAGTAACAAAATGGTTACTTTTTAACGCACTACCCAAGATGATCCAAAGGGATTCTCAACAAGTTGACACATGACACGACAACCCCCCAACCTCTAAGATCCTCTGGAAGACTTACAAATTAAACACTCATTCAACCCATTTCCCAAACAAGAACATGAAGGGAATATTCACTGAAGGCACATGAAATAAACTACCTATGGATATTCTAAATCCATTCCTAATGCTAACATTCGGTACTTATATTCCTTAAGAAAATCTGAATTAAATATCGTCTCTTTCAATCGAAGGATGAAATTCAAACCAAAAGTGTAATTTCCCTAAATGTTTTCATTGATGACAAGTAATCATTTATATTTCTACATTTCAGAACATAACGTTTAGAAATTACAAAAAGGTTTATTGCAAAATAAAACATCGAATAACTATGATACTAAACACAATTCATTTAATTTCTATGTTTGACTTTACAATTATGCCTTTAAAAATTCAACTGCTAACTTAACTAAAAACTTCATAATTTAATTCTCACTTTTACATTTAACACAACCCATTGATTTAAATCAATATTTAATATTCCCAAAACGGGTTATTTAACACATAAACAAATTACCCAACTAACTCATCCAAATATAAGTATATCAAATAATATGCATATTTAATTATTTAATACACAAATATTTATTCAAATACATAATATCACTTTAATATATATTATATTAATATTATAACATTATAAATATTAATATATATTATATTATATTAATATTATAACATTATAAATATTAATATATATTATATTATACTAATATTATAATATTATGAATAATAATAATATAATATATATTATATTAATATTATATATTATAATAATAAATATTAATATATACATATTCATATTTAATATTATAAATATATAATAGTAAATATTAAAATTAAAATTAAAAATTAAAAATTAAAAAAAAAAACAATGAAACAAAAGTAACCCACGTACCCCCTAGCCGCGCCCTAATCGCTATGGGCGGTTGTGTTTACACACAGCTGCCCCCATTAATGGGGGTGACTATGTGTAAACACATTCATCCATATGGTGGTGGCTGTGGCAGTGTGAAGGAGTGGGGGTGCGCTGGGCGTGGTGGGGGTGAGCCCCCAGCCACCACCCCCCAACCTCTGCCTTTTTTTATTATAATTTTTTTTTTTAAACAAAAAAATAGGGTTTTAAACCCTACGAAAATTCCTTCACTTGGTGATTTAAAAAAAATTGGCCAGCATAACCCCTCCTTCAGGAACATATAAAAAAATCAAATATTTATATATATATATATATATATGTATAATATTTATGGTTTACATCAACAAAACAAATTGAGAAACAAAATATATATATATATATATATATATATATACTCAAAAATATCATTTCTTGTGAAGCATTTTATTTTAAAGAGGGGTTATCATGCTAATTTGGAGAACAACATTTCAACTTTGTTTCATTTGCATTCAAACAGCAAAATTCAAAGACCCTTTCCACATGATCTTCAACCATAATATTTAAAATTCAAAAGAAAACTCAAAAGCAAACATTTAAAAGACATGAACCTGATTTTTTTTTAAGATGATAGAAGATCCTGAAGGTGCTCTTGTTTCCCTTTTCAACTCCACAGATTCTTTCAGCTTTTTCCAAAAACCCACAAACTTCAACAATTTCCTTTGATTTTCTCCAAAACTCATGAACATCAAACTTGTGAAGAAAAATTTAATAATAATGAAATTATTTCCAAAAAATTCTACAACCACCCTCATCAATTCTCCAAAACAAAAAATGCAAATATCTTCCCTTTTTAATTTTTGAATTCAAAAATTTACTAAAGTGAACTTTTTAACCATTTTCTTTTATTTTCATTTTCAAACCAATTATACATGCATTTCCAAAATGAATAATCTCATTCATTTCAACACAAATAATTTAATTAATTAATATAATTGATCTACAATGAGATTAAATTATTTATTAATTAAATTAAATCACATTTCAAACATATAACTAGATTAATTTACTCACCAACATAACTACAAAGCATATACTTTAAAAAAAGAAATTCTAACTTCCAAAATAAACTGAAACAAGGAAAATTGAACAATATAAAACAACTGGATCACACTAGGACCGACAACACACTATGACCAGGATGACGACTTGACACATAAATCCTAGCTACTATCTCCCAATTGAATGTCATTGGCCAATGGACACGATCAAACCTATGGAACCAGGTAGAGTCGATGTCTTGCACCTGTCAACCTGCGATCAAAGAATATATCCACATGCAATAATATGTCATAAACAAGGCACACTGTGAAGAGGAAATCATGAAATCGTAGGGAACTCGCAAGCGAGTGATGCGACACCGTCCTCTTCACCAATATAGTAGTACTAACTGACGCATCTAACATAGAAACATAATCAAAAGCATAAAACATCATAATATTAAATATCCACTTATGCTAATTCAGAACATGACATAATAGTAACATCAAAATATAGTATCATCACATCAAGATACATCATGATAAAACAGTGATCAACTGTAAACAAGTACATAGTCAAAGTACAACACAATACTAAAGCATAAAAGAGGAAACAACATTGTTCTCACAATCGAGCAAAACAAAGGGGTATTACAATGACGTTGCTTCATTTGGAAAGATATGACTTAGCATAAGTCTTTCTGAATAAGCTCTTGTGTCTTCTTCTACTTTAAAGCAATTTATCACAATAATCTAGTGTTAGCTACCGCTTTAAAGTGGGGGCTTACATCGACACTCACATTTCATTGCGCGATTTTATTTTTTCTTGTGATTTCCTCTCTTGGAAACATTTGGTACAATGTTGCTCAGGATGAGACATTGCACTTGTCCTCTCTTGGAAACAAGATGAGACCATTTGCACTTTTCCTCTCTTGGAGACATTAAGCAAGATGTTCCTTAAGATGAGACCTTGCACGAACTAAGAAAATCCCTTTGAACATTCCTTACACCATTTTTACATTTTAAAATTCATTTACAAAAGTCATTTTATTTTGTGGCACCTTATTAAAGCTATTAGGAGGTATAACATTGGTATGGTTCCAACACGAAGCCCAACCAATGACATGACTTTCCCCATAGCCACTTGTATGTGTGTGAGTGCATACCAACCATGAGTGTATGTTTCTCACTGTTTTGGATTTATCATCTGACGATAGTTAAAATTTTTGTCACCTCAAAGTGAGTATGCATTTTCAGACAAACAACCTAGATTTGATCCACAATGAGTTGGACAAATAGTTGAAGCTTGATCCACCTTTATTTTTTTACTTTTTTTTTCTCTTCCTTCTAGTCATTGCATGATAGTGTATCTTGTTTTGTTTCAAATCATTCACCTTGTGTGTGTTCTCTTGCACTTATGATTGGTTTGACTTAGGATCTTGATCCTAGGGGCTTGCGCTACCTCCTTTGATCTTTTTCATCCTTTGTCATTCACATTGGTACAATTGGACCCCTCTCTTGAATGTATACTTTAGTGTATTTTGAAGCAAGTTTATCCTCTCACTAAAGTGGGGGCTAAATGTAATGTAGAAAAATGTATCCTTTGGACATTTCCACGCTCATTTGGGTTTTTCTTGTGAATTTTGACCTAGTTTTGCCTAGATTTAATGTTGTAATGTGGCCAACACATTCACATTAGGTCTTGAACCCTTGTAAATCAATCAAAACCTTATGATGTCTTGCAAAAGTGTTGCAAAGTGTTGTAACCCACTTTCACACTTTTCTAGGACCCTTTTATTATAATTCACCTAAATTACCTCTTTTTATCACTTACCAAGCCTTATTTCAAAGTGTTGTAAGTATTTGTAACAAACTCTCACACTTTTCTAGGCTTGTCATCAATAATTACACCTTTCTTATGCTTTAATTTTCCCTAGTATACACTTATAGGGCTTATTTAAATGTATTTTTTAAGAATAAACATGATAACCATCATTTAATACATTTAATTCCTTACACTCACTTAAAATTCTTAAGTGGGACCAAGTCACCACTTGGGGTGACTTAGTCCCATTTGGCTCAAAAATAAAAATATTTCAAAATTCTAGAGATTTTTTATTCTCTAAGACCTAAGGTCAACTTGTGATGTCATATCTTTGGTAACTAGGGCATAATTGTGTATAAATACAAGGTTTTCTTCTCATAATTCAATCTCTAGAAGCCTTGGACCTTCTAGTTCTTTCCTCTTCATTCATCATTCATCATTCTTCTCAAGAAAGCTAGGGTTTTGGCATTCTAAGTTATCAAGAAGAATTCAAGATTCTTCAACCATTGTTGTAGAAATTCAAGAGCTATCATCATGGAAAGTTTCTAATCCATTCATTCCATGTTAATAATTCATCTTATTTCTTCATTTGGTTTAATTACCTAAAAGAGGTTTGACCAAGGCAAATCCCCATGCCCTAACATACAACATTTCTCTCTCTTTCCTTGTCTATTTGCAGATTTAGGTACCTTGAAGACTTGGAAATCATTGAAGAAAATTTTGCAAGATTGTTGAAGACATCTCCTTGTTGGCTAGGGAAAAATATCCACTAAAATTCACTTTCAGTGCCAAAAAGCAGAGTTTTGGATCTGAATACTTGGAGGAACAAAAAGTGCAAGCTAAGAGCTTCAGATTCCACTTTCAAATTTTCAAAAAATTCAAAGAGGACTAAGTCGCCATTAGTGGTGAATTAGTCCTACTACATATGTTTTTTAGATATTTCTATAGATTCAGATACCCATTTGGCTAAAACGAGCTTTAGAACAATTTGCCAGATCTGGGACTAGGTCACCCAGCTTGGGGAAAGTGTCCCAGGTCTTAATTCCAATTTGCAACATATTTCTAGGTGCATACCTTCTATTTCACGACTTTCTATTTAGTTTATTTTGCATTTCTAGTTCATTTTTTGTAGGTTTGCATATCACATTGCATTTATCTTTCCAAGTTTATAGTTGGTGGTGAACCCCTTCTATCCCTTTTTCACCCACAAGAACTCTCCCTTTGACAAATTTTAATCTTTCTTGCATTGACTCAAGGGTTTTTTCTTGAATGAATTGTAGATCTTTGTCCCTTCCCCTTTAAGTGCACAACCCTAGAGGTGTAAAAGTTTACAAAAATCCATGGCTCAGCAAGAGGAGTGTAAGGATTCTTATAAGCTTTCTCTACATCATATCCACAATACTCCAGATATTATTCCATCAATACTTTCCAAATACCATAATTAGTTCCATCAAACCTTGGATAATCAAAGACCATTTTGCTAGCCATACCAAGCCTTCCTCAAGTGGTTAAGCTCTTCACCAAAGAACCAAGCTCTAATACCAATTGTTGAATAGGAGAACTGAGAGGAGGGTGAAACAGTTGTCATAGATTTTAATCTTCAATTGAATTACCAGAACTAATTTACTTAAACTACTTAAATGATTAATCATCAAATGCCAATGCAAAAACTCAAATCCAATGCATAAAAACAATAACACCAGATTTACATGGAAAACCTAATGAGGGAAAAAACACTGTGATGATTAAATCACACTATAGAGAATATCAAAACTTATTACAAAAGGCTCACTGCTTGAAACGAGGCTCACTACCTAAGATAAGGACTCATTGTCCAAAACAAGGACTCACTATCCAACAGGGCTACAACCCAGAGGGCTCACTACCACAAAGATAAAAATAAGACAAAGAAGACTTGTTATAGAGAGACAACAATCCCAATGCAACAAAGGATTCCACCAGAGGGTATGTGCAGGATCATGATAGGCCAAAATGTGGTGATATGTAAGTGATATGATGGCCCATGTGGTTGACGACTTTTTTTTAACCCAAAATTTATGAAAGGGTTTTTAAAGGAGATTCTAAGCTTTCCACCAATATAAATTATGCATTACTTTTAATTTAATAAATTATTATTATCCATTTTCTAGTTGAATTACGACTAAAGTCTTGATTGATAGTCTAATTGAAAAGCATCTATAGATTTCAAACTGTATCACATTTTTTGAATCTGAAACATGTGTCACATTCTATGCTTCACATACTATAGGATTAAAAAAATAAAAATTGAATTTCATGAAGTTTTGACCAAGTTAAGGTGGTCAGATAGACGATTTTTTATATTTTCTAAAAGTTGTAATAAAAAATTCATAATTAATCATTTACTTGGAAAAAAATTACAAAAAAATATGGATCACACTGGGACATCAGTCCTCTACTTATATCTAAAATCTTACAAAAAATATTATCACTTTATTGTGGTTAGGGTGGTCAGACAGACACCTACTTCTTATTTTTTCCTTGAAATTTAAGTACTACTACATTGAAATTTCAAATTTTCACCAAATAGATTTATTTATTTTTTAAATAAACCTGGTAGTTTAGAAACTACATTCAATTTTCTATAGATTCTATTCTTACATGTTTCTGAAATAATATAGATAAATTATTCAAATTTTTATGTCAAGTTTCCTAACTCTGATTTTCTGAATTTTTATTTCCACTTAAGGGCCTATTTTTTCCATGATGATCCTACACATACCTCACAATCACTTGATCAACTTGTGTGAATGATAGAGTTCACCTTCTGCTCACTTCATTTGGAAACTCATGTAATTAAGCTTCACACTAATCTACCACACACATAACTCACACACACTTTTTGAATAGCATTAAAGTTACGTCTGATATTTCACTTATCTTTCTTCCTTTATTATGTATATTTTCCACTACTAGCTAATCTTGTATTTATACTATCTCCAACCTTGAAAAAGATAAAAAATATGCCATCCAACTTCAAATTCAAATTAGGTTGGCACCAAACATCCTAGGGTGGAATTAGAATGAAGGTGACCCAAACACATGCTTCATTGAAACCCAAAAATAGATCCAACACCTTTCATCAACTTTGAAGATAGTGCTTAAGACATGGTCGAACAAACCAATATAAAACACATAAAAAAATTAAGTTTAGAACTTCCATAAACCAAAAATATCTTCAATGCAAATTGAACATCTTAGATTTAGAACCGCAAGTCAAAAGACTTCTTCAAGGGGAAATCTCGACCAACAACTCTTCTCCCAGACCTCAGCCAGAACATAGAAAAAACATAGTTCACAATTGGTGAACACAACTCAAACTTCACAATTAACCAATAGCCAAAATTTTTGATATAGAAATCTTCAACAACCACGACCAACATATATGAATTGCACAAACATAGGGACAAAGACTAGACCAACAACTGAATAACTGTAATCTTTCTTTAATATCTTCAACATATACATCCAACATCAACTAGTAGATAACCAGTTGATCAGTTGACATCAGTGACATCACTTTCATTCCTTTTCCATTCTTGCAAATACCTATCTAGGTCCTATTTACATGTTAAGTCCACTTAGGTCCTAGCTTATTTTTTTTAGATGTCTTAGTTGTCTAGATAAGATCTTATCATATCTCATCTAGTTGGATTTTATTTAATGCTTGTGTCCTAGGTCATTTAATTCTGGCTCATGTCTTTTAATTATGACACAATCATTTAATGGTATATCATCACCCTTGCCTTTATAATCAAAGCTTCATATGTACATTGTAACAACATATTCAATCTAGCAATCTTGCATCCATAATCATATCATGATATTTGTGACATTTCTCTCTTGTGGAAGTTATTGTTGTATTATAGGTGATCCTAGGGTGTTGAGGAGTTCACCATAAAATCTTACATGGTATTAGAGCTTTAGTGATATAGACTTCTTCCCAGATCTGAGGGGCCAATCTTGACATGATTTTTTTTTAGTGTGAGTTGTGGTTTCAAGGACCTCACTATTGAATCCAAGGCATAAGAGAAAGTCAAGTTTTATTTCGTTTTGTAAAATTTCATCATATATTGTCTTATTTACAAGGGTTTCAAGTTGGGCAAGGGTTATCAAATCTATGAGGTAGCTAAATTTTTAGATCTTTGGGCCAAAATCACCCTTGCCATCACTTTTGGAAGGCCCACAAACCCCAAGATCGACTGTCAATTCATCGAAATCGAATAACTTATCTCAAGCTTGAGGAAAAAATATCCCCTCCTTCGTTTGTATGGCCATACGAATCTCATTATTATAGGTTTCATGAGGTTGTATCACCGAAAATTTTGTAGGTCATAAAAGTGAAATTTTTATAATTTAAAAAAAATATATATATAAAAATTATAGTCTGTAGACTATACAGGTCTGCAGACCTGTTTGTATCATTACAATACCAATGCATTTCCAACTAATCATGTGGCATATGTAGGAGGCCCCACCAATGCCATTTACCTTTGGCATTTAGTAAAAATTAAAAATCAGTGATAAAACCAGAATATTTGGATAGCATCCCAAAAGATTTGCTAAAGATTCCCAAGTCTATTCCATGTTATCTGAAGATTCTAAAAAAAGCATATTCTTTGAATATTTCAAGGAGGGAATATTCTATTTTTATGGTCCCTTGGCCATCAATTATAGGCTCATCAAATACTAATGTTAGCAATGTGTTAGTAGGGTTGAAGAAATTTCAACCTCCATCTCCAATGTAATTTTCATTTTGGAGGGTAATTTTTAAACCCCCATAACTTGGTCATACAGACTCCTTTTTTCAAGATTTCTTTTTTGATTTGGGGTATAATTTCACAATTTTTATAGTGGTGGAGCTGGTTTTTTATTTTGGTTCTTGGTTTTTTCATAAATTTTAGATTCTCACAGATTTTTCTAAGTTGTTCTCATTTTGGGAACTTTCAGGGCTCCATTCTTGCTCCAACAATAGCATTTTTGGGTGATTTTTCTTAAGTGTATGATTTTTCATGCACTTTCCAATGGTGAGGTCATATTTATCTCATATTGTGTAAAATTTTTACTTTGATCTTGTGGAAAATTTTGGTAATTTATATGCACTAAGATCAAGTCCAATTAGATGTTGATTGGCAAGTGGCACCTATAATCGCACTAAGAATAAAGTGAAAATTTCATATATTGCTAGGGGGGTTCATGGTTTAGTGTTTTGGAGGGGTAATATTTTTCTTTTTTTTTGTCTTAAATGTCTCTTAATTGGTCTATTTTGTGACTAAAGTTGAGGAGTTTAATATGGGTATCAAAATGCATCCTACTGTAATCAGGTTAAATCGATAGAATTTTAAGTCTTGGTGAGATGGAGTCCTAAATTTTTTTAGGTGGCTTAATATTTTTCTATATCTCTATGGACTAGTCCCTAAACCTTTATCTAAATGGAAGACAGTTGTATGAGAAATAAAAACAACATATCCTCAGAGTAATTGGTTGTAGTTATGATATTGACACGCAATTGGCCATTGATGGTATTGAGATCCCTCATGAACTTATGACTAGGCTTTGAAAGATGCATGGAGAATCGAATGAACCTCCATTCCTAGAGGATCCTGTTATGGATTATCTTGTTCCACTTGCTAATTTTTGACCAATTGATGATAAAATAGTTGTTGAGATTTTTCATTAGGAAAGGTTTAGTAGTTTTGATGCCAAAAAACCTTATCCTTCTCCTCTTATCAGGACTTCTATGAGACTTCGATTTCTATGGATCCTAGTCTAGATTTTGAGGGTTCATCTTCTTCATCTATGAGTCAACATATTGAGGTTGAGGACTCTTGTAATCTAACATTAGCATAATCATATAGTGTTCTTACTTTATCATGTTTTGAGGACACAATGGGAGATGATAGGTGTAGTCAAATTACATAAACTAATATTGCATCTCCTCCATCTATTGTTGTACCTAAGGATACTTGTGAATCCATAGTTTTGGATCCTTTTGATTTAGTGCATAAATACATTCATCATCTTCCAAAGATGGCTACATGGGATAAGTACTTTACAAAAATTGGAGGTTTTTTTTGTGAGTCCCACATTTAAGATTTAGGAGAAATAATTGATTTCATTCATCTTCTCTTTGATGGATATGATCCTTCTTCAGTTGTTGTGAGGGAACACTTTGATCCTCTTGTTCATTATCTACATGATCATACTTTACAGTTTGACATGAATGCAGATATTTTTGGCCAACACTTGGAGGAGGTGTATTTGTCTTCAAAGGAGGTATCTTTATATTTGTATTGTGTTCTACAATCATTTCGAGGAGTTCTTGGTTTGTCACTTTCTTCTTTGATTGGGAATGTATATCACTTCATTGTGACATATTCATCTACCTTGGATGTGGAGACACTTGAGAATTCTTCAAATATAATATGCATCATCCTTCTTCCCACATTTTCCTATCCATAATGGGAAGCATTCCTATATTTTTACTTGTTATATCTTCTTCCCAAGGGGAGAAACATTTTTTGTAGGCATTGGATCATGTTTTGTCTTCAAAAATTTATAGTTTTTGTAGGATATTACACATTGGGGGGGGGGGGGAATTCATGGTCCTTATCTCTTATGGGATTTTTTTCCTCAAATAAGGTTTTCCTTCTCATGCATCATTGAGAGCATCTTGTATCTTTTCTCTCTTTTGGGGAGGATTTTTTCCCACTAGGTTTTCTCCTTTTCTTCATTTGTTAGAGATTGCATTGGATTCATACATGGGTACCTAACATGGCCTCATAGTCAAGACCCATATTTTTGTCATTTGTATAAGTACTCCCTAAGTTGCACTTAAGGAGTTGTTGGTGTAAATAGGTGTTTTACCTATATAGGTCCTATTTACATGTTAAGTCCACTTAGGTCGTAGTTTATTTTGAATAAAATTCTTAGTTGTATAGATGATATCTTTCATATCTTAGCTATTTGGATTTTATTTAATGCTTGTGTCCTAGGCCATTTAATGTTGGCTCATTTCATTTAATTATGACATAGTGATTTAATTATGACATAGTCATTTAATGTTGGTCCATCATCGCCCTTGCATATATAAACATAGCTTCATATGTACATTGAAACAACATATCCAATATGATATTATTTCATCCATAATCATAGCATGATATTTCTACCATTTTTCTCTTGTGGAAGCTATTGTTGTCTTGCAGGTGATCCTAGGGTGTTGAGGAGTTCACCATAAACTTCTATAGTTTTCTAATTTTTTCTTTGATTACAATGTAATACAAGATAAAATGTCAAGATAAATATCACGTCAAGTCCAATATTAGTAGGCTAGGCCTTGAAAAATGAAATCAAATTTTGTTGGAAACTTGCAAGAAACAAAACCACTTAAACCTAGAGCAGAATTTCCCAAATACACATAACCAACAAACTCAAAGATTAAAAATATTACCTTGATTATAGGTCCTCCCAAATAGGTTACAAGGCCACCCAAATAGTGAAAAAATGACCAACTATGAAAAAGGCCGCCTAAACTATAGAGTCTCTTGCACAAAAAATGAATTTTGATCAATAAAACGTAGTAGGTTGGTGCGAAGAGGTATTTTGGATAGCATATATCTACCTAGAAAGTAAACTTTGGACAAAAAACAGAGAATTTATTTTAATCAAAGTGTAGGAAAACAAGCTAGACAAATAAAATTGGACTCATAACACCCAAATGACAAGGCCACCCAACTAGGAACAAGACCACCCAATTGTGACCTACACATGAAAAACTAAAAAATGCCAATTTTGATTAATGATAAAAGGGTGTGGGTGCTACCAAGGGTACTACAGATGTTGATGTAGGAGCATCCCAAGGGTACCAAGCAATCTTGCACAACCAAAAATATTTTAAAGTTTTATGCTTATTTTTTATTTTGATTTTTGGCTACAAATGTAAATTGTTGAAATTTTTAACTCCTCCAGCGTAGCAGAATCTGGTGATGGATTGTGGGAATATCAATTAATTAACTGATTCAATTTTTATTATTTTAAAATATTTGAGAAGTTTTAATTTTCTAAAAGGGAAAAATTCCATGTCCAAGCTTGTGAGTGGACAATTATTGTAAATTGTAACTCCATTCAAAAAAATTGAAAATTGCATCTTATTGGAGGACTAGAATGATGGGTATTGATGGAATGGAGAGAGTGGGTGTAAGGCGAGAAGAAAAATTTGAATTTTATATTGAATGCACATGATAAGAAGAGGAAATCCATGCCAAGAAGGATTAATGAGCTTTGAGATTTTACTAGCATATTATTATTTTTGGGAAAAGAGTAAAGATTGTCTAGGTCGTAATTATGAGACTCAGTCTCAATAAAATGGCCATAACTTTCTCATACAATAACAAAATTAAGAATTTCAAAATGATCCCAAAATATAGAAACGAGGCGCACCATACCTAGAAACCATTTTAGAATTTTTTGACGAATGATAGAGCATTGATAGGCAGAAAGTGACAAGGTTTCTTGGTGGTTGTTTGGAGAAACCAATAGTGGTTTCTTCTCACACAATTTTTATATATCGATGCCTACAATTTGGTGAGTTGGGAGGTTTTTAGAGAGTTGGTGGTTGCATATCCAGATGTTTTTGGAATGTTGAGTTGCATATTTTTGTATGTGTGAAGTCCATGTTGTATGTGAGCATATGAGCTCCATGATTATGTAATTCATTTTCAGATTTGAACTTAATATATGTTGCAGATTTCTCTTCCATTTCTATGTGTTTAAGTTAATTTGATGCCTTCTTGCATATATTTGTATGTGTGTTTGTGATTATATTTGAAAGGGAGAGTCTCCCTTTTCATAAGATGTGTGCATGAAATTTTGATCCTAATAGAGTAAACTAGAACAATATTAAACAACTCTACTCAAAACACAAACAACACTCAAATTGAGCATGAGTTAATAAAACATAATGAAAATATAAAATGATTTCACCAAATTATCCTTTGTTGCACCATGGGACGATGGTTGTGCTCATGGATTGTTATATGTGAGTGCTCATGTCAAAAATATAAGGTTTCATTCAAGTCCATGTATGAAAATGGATAGGATGACCTCTAAATTTTAAAAAATGGGAGGAACCAATAGATGGATAATATTAAAAGGTGGGATCAATGGCTCATATTGGTTGAGATCCATAGCCAAAGGAAAGGAGGAAAATTGTCATTATTTTGGAGGATATGGAGGGCAACATATCAAGGAGATAATCAAGGGTAGAGATTCTCCTTGGAATATTAGAGGGACAAGATGGAAAGGGTACTTAGGAGTACCCATGAGGGATGGCCAAGTTCCTTGACCCATGTGACATGATAACAATGTCATGTCACATGTATAAAGGCTCATTCCTTGTGTACACAAAACCATTCCTTTATACACATTTGGGGTTGTCCATGATTTGAGGTGGGGTTGACTAAGGTTAGGAATGTGCAAGTAGGGGATTCAAGGGATAATTTATTTTAGCTCACTTAATGGAATGTGTAGAAACTAGTGAATTAAATAAATATTTAATTTATTTAATTTATGGGAAAATGATGGGGACTTAGGGATTTACCTAAGGTGTACTATAGGAGGAATGTGATTAAAATATTTAGGCTAGAAAACAGGTGTAGGGGAATAGTGATGAATAGTGATTTTATTAATTTAATAATAAAATGTTATTTAATTAGATAGAGATAAAAATAGGATAATTAATTAAATAGTTAGGGTTATATTCAATCAATTATAGAATAAATGGTTAGGTAATGATGATGTGTCAATTTTAGTTGTCTATTCGAGTGTAACTAAATAGTGGCACACAAATATACCTCAAAGGTAGGAGTGGATGATCTTAGGGAATGTTGTTATCTTAGCACCACTACACAACTATGGCTAAAATATTCTTAAGCTAGGCTTGTACAACCTTATCTAGGGAATTTATTGATTTAACATGTGGCACTTAGATCCCAATTCCATTATACATGGTTGTTGTTTAAGAACTATCTTTTGGTGAGATAAAACCACCTCACTTCATGGTGCACTTAAAAAACACAAGTGCTTAGCCAATAATCAAAATTTCACCAATGAATTTATATGGCTCATCAAAACACAAGCATTGATCAACACTTGATGGTGAATTATAAGATGTTGAACACCAAAAATAGAAAAATAAAGGACGCAATCACTTTTAATTTCCAAGATCACCTTGTAGTGCAAGGAAATAGCATACATGATTGACCTTGGGAGATAAAAGTGATTGAAGCCATTTCTAATTCTCAAGACCATTTAGGGTAAAATTTAAAAGCTATGCCCACTTTTAATAAAGGAAATAGCCAATATTGGTCTAACATTTTAACTTGAATAACTATAAAGTGATATATATGTATTTTGAATTTTAAAATAATATAAAGTAATATAATATAGATTTTTAGTGTATTTTATATTTCTATTTTTTAAAATTAAAAAATTATTTGAATGTAGTTTTTTAAGATTAACTCTCTAGTTTAGCTGTTGATAAAATGCTAAAAATAGGTTAATTGGGACATTGATCTTTATGCAACAATTTTTCCCTTTAATTTTCTTTGTATTTATAACTTGAAACTTTAGTGCATAGATTAATATTTTCTCCATTTTGATAAATATATACATTTTAAAAAATATTAAAATTTACATGTACTAAAAATACAACTATTTGATGTGAAATAACTTTTTGTCTTAACCATTTATCTAACATATAAAAAGTTATATATCATCTTGAGATGAAATCTCTTCTATAGTGCATCATTTTTTTTTTTCAAATTTTTAATAAACTTTAGTATTATTTCTTCACAAAATAATCAACCTTATATTTTTGTGTTGATGAAATAATTTTAGTAAAAAATAATTAAAAAAATAATTGATAACTAAGTATTAGGAAAATTATATTTTTTGAAAACTACACTTATAGACCTAAAAAAGGGTATTTTTAGATTTTTTATTTACATGAGTAGGAGTTGTGAGAACGTCATATTTTTAATACTTTTATTTTTGGTAAATTAAACTCAAAGTGATGCTACATATGTATTTAGTGGACCCTTCTAGTTGAAAAAATTGTGGTCCATATCTAATTTATTAGAATGAATCTAACTAGACCATATGCTTCATCAAAATTGGTTTTTAGTTAAAAAATCCTTAAATTTATTTTTGTTGATAAGTTGGCTCAAGTTTAACACAAATTTCAACTTTCACCCCTTACAATGCAAGAGAAAAGAATACACAACTAAATCATACAAACACAACAAGTACACACATAAAAAATGTGAAAAATAAGAATTAATTCCTTATGATTAAATGATTAAATTTTGATTGAAATTCAATTTTTGACAAAATGAACCTACATAAAAAATGCTAACTTAGTTTGAATGTTTTAATCTTGGACAAGTGATAGTTTTTACACAAGAGGGCTATTATGCTAAAAATAGAAACATAAACCTTGCACATAAAAAAATAAGATCCAAGATGAGTAGAATCAAAATAAATTTCCAAAAAAATAGAAATTCCAAGATAGTAATAAATGTCACAAATAAAAAAAATTCTATGAACTTAGTAAAAATACTACATATATTAATCAAAACACTACAGTAGGTGAAAAATGCAATAGATTATACAAAAATTCTATAAATCAAATAGAAACAAAATAGTCAGTTCAAACTTTCCATGGACTAAATAAAAACCCTAAAGTAAATGCAAAATTACATGGATTAGAAAAATATGTTAATGTAGGTGCAAAAATGCCAAATGACCTACAAATTAAAAAAAATGTCACTCTAGGATACAAAAATTCCACTACATAATAACAAACCACCATGGCATAGCCATAAATTCCAAACTATAAAAATGGTAGAAAATGAAAAAATATCTTCAATATCAAGCTTATGAAAACCTTACAAACAAGATTAGAGAAGGAGGTAGTCTACTAGTAGGTGCGAAAATATATATTCTAAACTTAGAATAGATAAAATAAGAAATTGAAACAATATCAAAATTCTTATCCTTAACTATCATAATATTAGAGTGAGCATATAAATAATACCAAGTAAAATAATTGTATCTTCAGTTACCAAATAAAAATCTCCTTTGTTGAGTGTGTCTTCTCATTGGTAATGGTTGCTCAAACTTATAAGATTTTTAAAACATATATTCATTTGATGAAGGATGAAGGGTAGATCTATAATTTTCAAATGGGGATGTGAATGATTGAGATTCATTATTGAATGAATTTTTTTTATTAGATTAAAACTAGAAGGGCCACTACCCATTACAAAACAACCATAGAGGTAGATGAGGGACTCACGAGTAGTGAGAAATCCAAAAAATTAAAACAAAAAATAAAGCTTAAATAGTTCAACCAGCAATAAAACAACCAAAAAACCTATAAAGTCGAGACCAACATAGAACCACAAGACATCTATAGGTCTCCCAACAACTTGAGACTAGTGATCACATTCTATTCCTAAGATAAGAAATGGAGCTTCTTTTTGAAAGTTACAAGCCCCTATTAAATGGCTTGGGTATTCATCGTGACATCACAAGCCGAGTTGTCCACCTTTTTACCCTTCTTATTTTGCATATGACCATCCTCCACACCATCTACAACCCACTTCCCCTGGAACTTCCTTAGTTCATCTTGAAAAAACTGAAGGGTGAGGGTAGTGTTCTTCATGGTTTATTTACTATAATTGGTGATCACCCTGAGGCATTGCATAGTCTTCTCCTAGTTTTTATGGATGGCATCAATCTTAGTCAGTAAATTCTTATTTTCTTCATCAGTACCAACAATGGACTATAAATCTTCTAGCTTCTTTTCCCACTTCTCCCACTTCTCGAAAGACTTTGCCAAAGAAGCAACCATGTCCCAATTCTCCTTGTTCTTCACCTCCCTTGGCCACAAGACCTACTACTCAAGAACCTTGCCCTCCAAAATTTGAATTATTTCTTTAGCCATGACTAGTTGGCCCAAGAGCCACTTCATGATATCCTTTTGAATGTTAATTGTCTCTAAGATTTCATTATTTTTTTTCCTAGGGGGTCAACAAGGGTACAAACCGACCTAGGTTCAATTTTGGTTTCCTCCATATTGATGCACAGGTTGGGAAATTTTATGGGTTAGGGTTAGAAAGGGGGGCTGTTGGGAACATTTGAGATATGGTCACGAGCCAAAGAGTGCACATGAGAGTTGGCTAGGGTGGGATTCCATGACTCATCATCATTTGAGTTGTTGAACTCCCCCAACCTAGAAGTAGAAACATGCATGGGTTCCAATAAAGGGGTGCATTTGATGCAAGCAAGGTTGGGGAGGAGGGTTTATCATTCACAACGGCTTTATCTTGGGCATGGATGCTATGATGAATGGTAGGAGGGGTTTCATAAATAGTAATAGAGGGGTTGGGGTCCACATAGGGATTGGTGGGGTCATGGATGGTTAAAGTGTTCTTGCACACAGAGGCAGGGGAGGGAAGTAGTGCAAAATGAAAGTTGTATAAATGATAAATAAGGCCCTGGTGTATTGGTAGTTTCTTTCATTTATCCTAGACACTTCTAACACATTGCTTAAGTGAAAATAGGAGCCAAAAGGGGAAATTCATCTTGACATTATACCTAAGATGATTAAGCGTCGGGGAAATATGGGCATGGAAGCAGTGGAAACACCCTTCGAGAGTGACATATCTCATGAATATATTAGCAATTGTGCTCCAGACGCTAAGTAGGTCTGCATGGTTGAAGGCATTCTGCAACCTATTCACCCTCTTTCCCTCTTTTAGGAATCGTTTCATGTCTTCCTAGTAATGAATTTTTGATTTATGAGGAATGAAAATCCCTTTAAGGGATAGCCCCATAACCTCTGCAATAAGCTTAGGAGTCACCATGAAAGAGAACCCTCTGACAATAATAGTTTTTGCCACCTAAGAATTGGCGAACTCCAAAGAAATCTTGGGGTTATTCCCCTATATCCCCTCCACAAACGAAGCTAGTTTTCCCCATTATAGAATGACCCAAATCTCTTGTATTTATTTGAGCCATCACAACAATTGGTAGGTTCATCTTGAACCAAATCCCCTCCCATCGGTAAAACACAAGTTTCAGAGTGAGGAAGCACTAGTAGTAGAAATGGCTATAGGAAAACCAGAGTTGCAAATAAATGTAAATATGCATAGATTGATTATGGGGCTTAAGTTGCCATAATTGAAGAGCGTGGAAACTATCAATACAAGCTAACATTGTATCAAGCTTTATCTCATTTAGATAGTACTTTATCATCATGTTGAATTAATTCAAGAACTTGACTTGGGATATGGAGGATATTATCCCATTTACCTAAATTTGGAGTAAAAGCTCCAAGATTTGCTAAGGAATCAACAAATTTATTGTCACTCCTATACACATGATTAATGTCGATGGGTATTTTAGAACTTTCTCAACACAGGTAATGCATAGGTGCATCACCTCTCTTGAAAGGAAATATCCAACAACAAGTTGTAGAAAATCACCCCAAGGTCTCTCGAGTGTCAGGTCATGACCTACTTGGAATGTCTTAGTTGTTTAAAATGTGATCTTGTTGGTAATCATAGGGAAGAATTATGTGAGCTAAACTAGGAGGAATTGTATCATTCAATGGAGTTTCAAGATGGGAATTTTGCTACATGATTGTTGTAGGTTCAAATAGTAGTCTAAAACTCCTATTTCAGCTTCAAATTTGGATTTATAATGTGCAATGAACCTTGTTCAAAGTCACTAAAAAAAGGAAAAAGGGGCAGGGAAGTGAAGAGGTTCCTAGATCTGAAGCTAGTAGTGAACAATGAAAATGGAGGTTGCTACAACGGGCTAGCCTTCTCGAGACTTAGTTCTACTTAACCAAGAAAGTCTATAGTATCATGAAACTAGTGCAATCTTCTAAGGACTACAGATTTCAGCTTTTCATTCACCATGAGCATGAATAAGAAGATAAGATTTGAGTGTAAAAATGATATAAAGTTCAGAGTAACTTTGCATAGTTGTATATCATCAATATGCAGCCAAAATTATGAACTAAGAAGTGGTCAACACAATAGCAATCTCCAACATCAATGGACAACATCTAACTAATCTACTAAAGAAAGCTGAAATACATAAAACAACAAAGTAAAACTATCCAAATTTACTAACTAAGAGAAGAAGAATCATGAAAAAAGCAATGGAACTCAAGAATCCACCAAAGTCAATAAATTTCTATTAATATTCTAGTATTAATATTCTAGCAGCATGTCTTTACAACAATTCAACTCTCTCTTGAAAATGAGAGGAGACCCCCCTATTTATAGTTTTCAAAAATTGAAATGAATGGACAAGATTTACTTTCATTGTGTTGTCCAAATTCATTTTACATTAGGGTTTCACCTACCCCCAAATATATATCAATTTAAAATTACATCTTTGTCTTCTTGCCTATTTTTTCTTCTAGTGGAAGCACTGTAGCTCTTTTGTCCTTTATCAAATTGCCCTTTTGGCTACAGCTACATTGTCAGAAACTCATCATCTATAACAGGCTTCTCGGCTTCCTTTTTCAATGTGGCATATTTCACAAATTTGTTGATCAAAGGATGAAGCTTGTCCCATTCTAAAATGTCAGATTAAAGCACCTGGAAGTTCAATTTTTTGGATCGGTGAGTGAGTGTTTCCCAATCTTTGTCACATTTGGCTGCATTCTGTGCTACTTGTTCTAACTGGGCAAAGGCACGAGTAACAAAACCCATAAAATCTGCTGTGATTTTTCTTGTGGTTCCATTTTCCATCTTCTTATGGAAGTAGGGTCTTATCTTCTCTAGATCTATCTCAACAGAAGGTATGTCAAAATATGTCATTAGATTAAGGTACTCTTTACATGTCAATCTAATATCCTTAACCCAATCAATATCTTGCTCCACTTCATGGAGCACCCTCTCTAAGATTTATTTCCTATGATCGAGGCCCAGATTCCAATTTTCCACAAGCCAAAAATCACCTTCCGCCAGAGCAAGCTCTTTTTCCACTGTTCTTTCAGGCATCTTGGGGATTGCCTCAATTTTAGGATACATAATCCTATACAACTCCAAAAATTTAGTACAAATTTTATTTACATCCTCAAGATACTTTTACACATCTAAGAATTTGTTTATTGTCATGACAACACGTCCAATGCCCATGTTCCCATTATAGAGGGCCTGTTGGAACCAATCTTCAGTAGCTTTGGTCTAGCTCTTTCTCTTTTCTAACTTGCTGATATGTTCCTCTGATAGCAACAATGGGGTAGCCATTTATGTGGTAGGGAGCTCCTTAGTTGAAGACCATTGTTGGATATAGGTGGTCAGATCTACCACCTATGCCTTCAACTCCTGCTTGGAGGTCTTATCTTTATTCATTTGATGCACAATGGTGCCGACAGATCCATGAATATGGTCAATTTTTTGTTCTCTCATTTTTGTCCCTAGGTCAATGGTAGAAATATTGTAAGTGACTCCTTCCTCACCCATTACCGAGGTGGAAATTTGTACTGTTATCGATCTGGATGCATCCATAGTCAGCTAAGATCTAACCTTTGGTTTATTTTTCTTCTTTGTACTGATTTGGGCTCGAGACAAGATGGCCTCCAACCTTGCCTTTGATCTGTTGGGGTTGGGTTCTTCTTTTCTAGTTGCTTCTCAAGCCACTCGAGCATATGAGTTTCCCCTTTCGATGATTTGTGATCATCTACCTCTTCACGGGCATGCTGGATTTGCAATGTCTTTTCACCCGAGGTTTCTTGTTATAGCTTTTCCCCTTCTTCTCTATTTGAGTCTTGAATAAACATATTTCTTTGGGGACTTAGCAGCTATGTGCTCCTTGGGGTTGTCTTCCTTTTTAGAAGTTTTCTCCTCTTCTTCTTCATGTGCATGCCTTTCATGATGTTCCAATTTTGGACTTCTTCTCATTTCAGCCTCTCCTTCAGGATTATCTTCTTTATTTTCTTGCTCAACCTCTTCTTGTTCTTCTCGAGGAGGCATCTCTTCATCATGTTTGGGGCCTTGATCTCACTCCCTTGTTGGAGGTTCAGTGTCCTCCATTTCTATATCAGTACCTTTATCTTCAATGATGAGCTACTTTTCAGTCTCTTCCTCTTCAACATCTTTCAGCTACCGAGCCAAATCCTCCTCGAGGTCAGGATCAAAGGTCTCCATAATATACTTCAGTTCTTTGTCATCTTCCTCTTCTTCATGGATGACCTCATCAATCACTAGATTTTGATGCAGAGGATGCTCATGATAATCATTTGCTTCTTCCTCAAATTTCTTGGCTGCTTCCTTTTGTTTCCTATCCAATTCTTCAAACAATTGCATTGTCACCTCCATTGAGGGAGGCTCAATAGGAGGAGGAGGGATAGGGAGACCATTTATGGCATGATATGAAGCACCCTACATTATGAGGTTCACAAAAATCCCAGAAATCTCTGAAGGCATATTTTACATGTATTTGGTGAAAACTTCTGGGAGGACGGGAGTGGGCATCATCGTTGCGGCAGTGGTGGGCGGAAGAGTCAATGCAGGACACATGGATGAGGAAGAGAGTGGGGAAGTGGCGGTGGATGATGAATCCACAGTTATAACCTAGGCCATAGTAGAAGTGGAGGCAAGGTGGACTAAAATTTCCACCGTGGGTGGAAAGGTGGCGACCACTACTTGTGAAATAGGCAGGGGAGTAACAATTGTAGTAGCTATTGTAATTGGGGCAACAAGTGTAATAGGTGGAGATTTAGGTTCTTCTTCTCCCTCATGGAGAGGGTCCTTTTTAATAGTGGGAATTCCTAGGAAATTGCCCGATCTCTTTGATTTCTTTGAAATTCCAACTTCCAAAGCCTTCCTCGGAGACTCCTTAGATTTGGGCTGACATTCAGCGACTTCTTTTCTCTTCTTTGATTATGTGCTTGGGGGAGATGTCGGGGTCTCTCTTGTTGGGGTAGTATTAAAGGTACTATCTATCTCACCTTCCATTGACTCTTCGAGCTCCCCATATGTTAGGGTCACTCCTTGTAGCTTTTGTTAGAGTAATAATTTATTACGCTTAATTAATTACATCATACTAGTTAATTAATTAAGTCACCTATTCCTCTAGTTGCTTAAGCTAAACTTAGGCACATTAATAATTGATTAATTATTAAGTGTGCACACTAGGGTTTCATTTAGGGTTTCCTTTTTAGGGTTTCTTAATCTCCTTCATAAGTATTGATCTCTTTGTAATAATGGAGATTCTGATAATGCATTTTACACTTTGAGGTTTGCAGAACATCTTGTTGGTTTTGCATGTCTTTTGCATGTGACAGGTATCCATTTGCATGCAGGTGATCTTGGATTCTAACATGGTATCAGAGCTCAAGACCTACCGCTGCCTATTCGTGATCTGAAGATATGGCTTCTCAGTGAGTTTCAAGTGCAAGGTTTTCCACAAGCATCTTTTTTTGCAAGATTTGGGGGTAGCCAAATTTTCGGGACACTATGGGCTCAAACGGACATCGCCATCGCGTTCGCAGCGCCCCAAAACCCTAGAAACGCCTGTCAAATCGTCCATTTTCGAGCAGTTGGTTTCTGAGGCAAAATTTTTTTGTCAGGGAGGCTGTACGGCCTCCCCAACATGCATTTCAATGCAGGTTTTTGCATGAAAATCGAAAAAAAAATCAAAACGCGCATTGGGTTTTGCGTTGCCAATGTTAAAGGATCCCGCCGCCGCCGCGCCACCAAGCGGCCACCCACCGGCCGCTCCACCGAGCGGCGCTTAGCCCACCCACCACCGGGTCCGCCCAGCCCCTGCGACCCTTCTGCACTCCGCCTTGGTCATATGGACGACCGGGGGTTACCCGCCAGCCCCTGAGGGCTCCCTGTCCACAGCACCCGGTCGCATAGAGAACCAGAGGCTCCGCTCAGCCCCCTGCCCTACGCCCACAGTCATATGGCGACCAGGGGCCCAAAAATTTTTTGCAGGGGGGCTGGATTTTTGCGCCGATGGCCAGATGGCCGTCAAATTTTTTGCAGTGAAGTGCTGACGTCAGCATGACGTCATCGGTTGTACGGCAGTTTGTCACCCTAACCCTTATTTGCCTTAAAGGAGTAGTTTTTTTGTTTTTGGCATAACTTGCGCATACGGTATCGAAATCGAGAAAACGAGATGTCGCCGGAAAGCTGGTTCCAAGCACTATCCTGTGGTGCTATTTATTTTACAGTATTTTCCTATTTTACTTCATTTATTGCTGTTTGAAGTCAGATGTACTTTTTATGCTTCCGAGCTCATAACTCTTTGCCACGATCTCCGATTTTCGCTATATTTGCAGCATTGGAAAGTTATTGAGGAGCTCTATGTTGCTGTCCATGCACTTTTTTTTTTATCTATCCCAAGTTTTTTGTTATTTCAGATTTGGCCCGATGGGTGTTTTGGAGATTACCTGGATATTTTGGCAGTTGGGAGAATGCATCTTGCATCTTTGCACTTCATTTTCAGTGATACATCATTTAATAATCAACTGCTGCTTCATAGATTCCAGAGTTGTTCCCGTTTGGAGTTTTTCAGTGTTTCGTGGCATCGGGTCTACTGTTGCATCATTATGATTCCGATATGGTTTCGTGTAGACAGAAGTATCTTTCCTTGCTTGCCAGATTGCGGTTCCAGTGTTACTCTACAGTGTTCTTCCAGTGCTTCTTTGCAGCATGTCATATCATTGTAGGGGGTTTTGTCCCACTGGGTTTTCCTCCTCTACCTCTTTCTTGCATTTGTAAATGGGTACCTGATCAGGCCTAGTTGCCGGGACCCATCTTTTCTTGCATGCATCTTATTCTAGTGTTTTAGCTTCTTCCTAAGTTCATCTTAAGGGGGGGTGTTAGAGTAATAATTTATTACGCTTAATTAATTACATCATACTGGTTAATTAATTAAGTCACTTATTCCTCTAGTTGCTTAAGCTAAACTTAGGCACATTAATAATTGATTAATTATTAAGTGTGCACACTAGGGTTTCATTTAGGGTTTCCCTTTTAGGGTTTCTTGATCTCCTTCATAAGGATTGATCTCTTTGTAATAACGGAGACTCTGATAATGCATTTTACACTTTGAGGTTTACAGAACATCTTGTTGGTTTTGCATGTCTTTTGCATGTAACAGGTTATTGCATGCAGGTGATCTTGGATTCTAACAGCTTTAACTGGGCAATCTATCCATCAATCCATTATTTGGTTATTGCCTCAATAGGATTTGTAATAATCTTGAGGTCATTGACCTCCTCTTCATTCCAATCTATCAATGGTAGTGGTAAGTTGGCGACAATGTCATACCTTGGGTCCACTACTGTGCTTTCTTCTTCAACCACTTGCTTTGGTACATGAAACAATTTTACTACCCTGACGAAATAGGCTGTCATGTGCATGTAATGTCACATACACACCTTCTTGTCATCCTTATAGTTATCCCAAAAATATTTGACATTATGCAAGTGGGCATACTCTAATCCAACCATTTTCTTGAGTTTTCCATATGGATCCATCTGTGGCTGAGAAGTGTGGATCTTTAGGTTGTATTCATTCAACTCCTTATCAGAGTATTCTGCACATTGAGATGTATTGAGCTCGTACATGCCTTGGCTGAAGGAGAGGGGTAAGGAATATCTGCTCTATATTTGTCACTCAAGAGGGTGTGCACTCATTGTAACTGCTGAGAGAGTTTTTGCAATATTATCCAATCATTTGGGTACCGAGGTAGCTTATATGGTTTATCAAAGAAACCCTTAGCTTGGATATAGGTGAACTTTGGAAACTGTATAAACAAAAATTTGAACCACCAGATGAAGGCATTGGCACTATGTGAGATTCTTCTTTTAGGGTCGGCCCCAAGCATTTTGATGATGTGGCCTATGAAGGCATCATTGACTCTACAGTAATCCCTCTTGAAATTTTTTGTATTGGAGTTGAGGGTACTTGTCATACACCTTTAGTACCCTTTCTGGAGTTGGATTCAATGCCATAAATAAACCCCTATATTGGGCATGGTCTGCAAGAAAGTAGACAAGGTACAATGTCATGTATAATTTTGAGGTTTTCTTCACTACCAAAAACTGCTCATGCAAGCAGTCACTAATCATTCCAGCCCAATAGAAACAAGTGTCCCCCAAGATGATCTCTTCAATGAAATAAAACATCTAGTCTTGAAAGAAGGTTGTAGTCAGAAGACCCATAACTCTACTCAGAAGAGTTACCAAGTCATGGTAATCTTCATAAAAGTCACTTCAGAAGAGCTCTTATAGTACTTTATTAGCGCTACCCCTCTTGTTCTTCTACCAGTATTAATTGATTAACTTCTTACACTTGAAGGGATTAGCATCCCACATCTGCTTGCCATATTCTTTAGAATTTTTCTTCATTTTTCTAAAAATAGGGATGTGAAAGGTCCTCCCTATTGACTTGGCAGACAAGTTAGCTAACACATTTCCATCTCTATCCACTATCTTCTTGGTTTCTTCTTGGTATGCCTCCCTGTAGGCCATTACAAGTTCAGGGGCTATGCGAGATGGTAGGAATCTTGCAGCCTTAGCCAATCCACTAAATGTGATTTTTCTGGCATTTTTTGTTGTTGGTTGGAGTTTGACGCTCTGTTTGAATTTATCAATATCTATGTCTCCCATATTAGTGTTTGAGATATCCTTCCAGTCAGTGGTAAATTTTGAGTTGATGGGCTCCCCTTAGAAATTGTACCTCATTTGGTCCTTATCCTCTTTTCTCATGGTTGCTTCGGTGATCGTTTTCCCTTTGTCTTTCTCTATGGCCACCCTCGAGAATCCAACAGTTGGTTCCATATATCTTGTAACCAAAGGAGTAGTAAATTATTCCAGCATAATAGTATGAGGAAAATTAACAAAAATCTTGCAAAACAAAATTAGATCAGACAATTCATGTTTTAAAGTTCATAAAATCCTCCAAAAAGCATCTTATGCCCTTCATTTAGGGGAAATTGGGCAATACGGGCCCAAGGGTGTGGACTAGAGGGAAAAGAATGTGGATCTAATAACCCAACAGTGCGGAATACATTCCCTTAACACCTTTACTATAGGGGAGAGAAACAAAAATGAAAAACTAACAGTTTCTAAAACTTATAGAGATGCATACAACCATGGCAATGAGAAACCAGAAAGATAAGCAAACAAAGATGACACAGTATTTATGTGGGAAAACCTTTTTAGGCAAAAAACCCACCACACAAAGTCAAAACAATTGTATTATAGTAATGAATTGATTACATACAATATCCAGACTTCTTTGCTTAGCTCACAATCACCTAGAGAGATTTAGATTCACTGTTACAATGTTTTCACAACATACAGTTCAAAACCCACCCTCTTCAAGAACTCACATCCTTCAGCTCGCGACTTCAACTTGCTCTGCAACTTCACAACTCAACTCAACTCGTCTGACTTATGAGAAATAACCTATCTCTCATCCAAATGTAACCGACTCAGAAGACCAATGAAGTCCATCCTCAAATCATGCATCTGGTCGGATCTGACAGATCTCCTGCAACAAGCCATCATTGCATTCAAAGCCCTTACCAAAACGGTTGAGCTCGCCACCCTTCTTTGACAAATGCAACTACCACAATAACTATCTTGGTATCTGTCCAATCACTATTCAACCAGGTGCCATGCGTCCAAGACCCATCAGCAATCACAGCTGACAAAGCAACCAAAACGGTAAAATAGACATCGGGCACGATCAAGACTTCAAGTCACTTCAAACACTGTCGGAGTCAGAGTCGGAACATGAGTCGAAATAGGACTCCACTAAAAATACACACTGCCGGAGTCAGAGTTGGAGTTGGAGTCAGAACTAGAGTCAAAACATGACCCTGTCAAAAAAACACACTGTCGAAGACGGAGTCAAAGTCGGAGTTGGAACTGGAGTCAAAACATGACCCTACCAAAATTTCAAGTTCAGGAACCATTTCGGTTCCGCGTCCGCCCACGCCAAAGAGGAACTCATCGGAAACAGTTCTGACCAGGTAAAGTCAACCCGGGGTCAAACCAAGACAGGAACACCAGAGTCAGAGCCGGACCCGAAGACAGAATAGAAACATAAACAGGACTTTACTGAAAGTCCAAGATCAAGAACCAATCTGGTTCCGGTTCCGCCTTCGCCAACTGCAAGAAACAACAATCCAAAAATAGGACAAGGTAGAGGAAAACACCCCAGTAGAATCCAAACATCCAGAAGAACCAAATCATTAAAATAGGAGTCGGGCTCGGAGTCGGAACTGGAACTGAAATAGGAACCTGGCAAACGGACATTGCCAACTTCCAAAATTGGTTCTGCCTCCGCCAGAACCTACGAAGTGAAGTGAGAAGGAACAGACGGTAGGAAGCGGAGTCGGAGCAGGAACTAGAACTAAAACCTAAAACTTAGGCAAACAGAACAATGCCTAATTCCATTCTGGTTCTGCCTCTGCCAGAGACTCAGAACTTAGGCAAACAGAACAATGCCAAGTTCTATCCTAACTCTGCCTCCGCCAGAACTTTGTAAACAACACAAAATCACCAAGGCATGAAAATGAGGACTTCAAGCTGGAAGTTGAGACATAATTTCTCAACAATCTCCCACTTGGTGAACACTTCCAGCTTCCTCAAAACATCATACCTTATTGTCTATCATAGGCCCCAAGGCCCATCGATTTTGTGCACCATCTGAACTTGTCTGTACTAACCGGCTTTGTCAAGGCATCTGCAGCATTCTTCAAGGTGTCAACCTTATCCATACTGACCTTGCCATCTTCAACCATATCCCTCACGAAGTGATATTGCACATCTATGTGCTTGGTCTTGGCATGAAAGGTCAGATTCTTTTCCAAACAAATGGCACTTTGACTATCACAACAGATTGAAATCTGCTCAGCATTAAATCCAATGTCTGAACACAAATGCCTCAGCCACACTGCCTCCTTGCAAGCATGAGTTGCTTCCATGTAGTCTACCTCTGTCATGGATAAAACAACTATAGCTTGTCGCTTGCTCATCCAACTGATTGCTCCACCATTAAGCATGAAAGTGTATCCACTGGTGGATCTTCTGCTGTCAATGTCCCCTGCCCAATCAGAATCAACATATCCCTGAATGCAAAGAGTCCTTTATGATGCAACCATATTGCCATGGTAACACAAAGCATAATCTGAAGTACCCTTCAAATACCTAAAAACTCTCTTTACAACATCCAAATGTGATCTCCCTAGATTTTCCATGAATCGGCTTAGAACTCCCACTGCTTGGGCAATGTTTGGTCTTGTGCAAACCATAGCATACATCAAACTGCCTACTGCACTTGCATAAGGCACATCGGTCATGTCCTCCATCTCAGTAGTAGACTTTGGATAGTCTTTAGCAGATATTTTCAATCCTTGCATGATTGGAACAACTAGCTACTTGCAATTAGTCATGCTAAACCTCTCTAGAACGGTTTTCATATACTTACTCTGACTGAGCCAAAGCTTTCTCCTTGTTCTATCCCTGGTTATCTCCATTCCAAGAATGTACCTTGCTGCTCCAAGATCTTTCATTTCGAACTTAGCAGACAATTGAGTTTTAAGATCAAAAATCATTGCCTTGCTATTACCAATGAATAACATGTCATCCACATACAGAGTAATAACAAGCACACGATCATTCTCACATTTATAATAGATGCAATGATCAGATTTTGATCTAACAAACCCAATTGACAACACAAATGTGTCAAATTTCTGGTACCACATTCTAGGAGATTGCTTTAGACCATAGAGAGATTTATTTAACTTGCAAACCAGATTTTGTTTACCTCTATCAACAAAATGCTCAGGCTAGGACATGAAGATTTCTTCTTTCAGCTCACCATGGAGAAACGTTGTCTTCACATCCATCTGCTCAATTTCATAGTCATACACAGTTGCCAATGACAACAAAAATCTGATGGATGTTAGCTTTGCTACAGGGGAAAAGATCTCTCCATAATCAATTCCCTCAACTTGGGAAAATCCCTTTGCAACCAGTTGTGCCTTATACTTCTCCACACTGCCATCAAGGCCCGTCTTCCTTTTGAATATCCACTTGTAGCCAACAGGCTTTCGCCCTTTAGGTAGTGGTACCAACTTCCAGGTATCATTCTTTTTCAATGAATCCATTTCCTCATTCATGGCTTCCAACCAAGACTTTGAATCAGCCATATTGACTGCTTCTTTCATAGTCCTAGGCTCATCAGTGCTGGTAATTAAGGCATAAGCACAATTTGAATCTAACATAGAGAAACCATACCTTTCTGTTTTCCTTCTTTCTCGTGTAGATCTCCTTAGAGGATGAGGTTGTTCTTCATCATCAAAACTTCCAGAGCTGCTTGAACTCTCCTCAATCTCAGGTATGCCATGTAGCTCTTCCCTTTCTGGAGTTTGGGGAATCTCAACTGCATCCTTCTTCTTGTCACTCTGATTTGTCTCAAGCTATTGATCACTTACTAAAGGTTTCAGCTCACGAAATATCACGCTTCTACTATAAAAAACCTTCTCACTAATAGGGTTCCAAAGCTTGTATCCCTTCACACCAACTCCATAGCCGATGAGAATACATTTCACAGCCTTGTTATCCAACTTTGATCTCTTTTCATTTGGCACATGAACATATGCCTCACAGCCAAAGACCCAAGCATGCCTTAATGAGGGTTTCTTACCTGACCATGCTTCCAAAGGTGTCATGTCAACAAGAGCTAAACAAGGAGATCTATTTATCAAATAACATGCTGTAGCAACAGCCTCAACCCATAACCTCTTCTCCAGACCAACACCACTCAACATACTCCTTGCATTTTCCATCAGTGTCCTATTCAACCTTTCAACAACTCCATTTTGATGTGGAGTGTAGGGGGTTGTCTTATGCCTTTTAATTCCATGATCAGTGCTGTACCTTTCAAAATCTGCAGAACAAAACTCACCTCCATTGTCTGTCCTTAAACACTTTATTTTCCTTCCAGTTTGATTTTCTACCAAAGATTTGAACTCTTTAAACTGACTGAACACTTTTGATTTACTTTTAAGAAAGTATACAAATGACCTTCTCGAATAGTCATCAATAAAATAAACATAATATCTAGACTTCGATAACAAAGGAACATCAACTGGACCAAACACATCAGAATGAATATAATCCAGTATACCAAAAGATTTGTGAGGACTAGAGGAGAAAGAAACATGGTGTTGCTTTCCATAGATACAATGTTCATAGAAATCGAACTCAAGGTTACAATCATCAAGCCCTTCTACAAGGTTTTTTTTCTTCAAGGTTTTTAAACCTTTCTCACCAATGTGACCAAGTCTATGATGCCATAACATAGTCTTCTCTGCTGGGAGTTTTACCTCCAAAGCATTAGCAAATAGTGAAGAGTCTTCATCTTTCTCTATAGGTGCAGAATTACATAACTTTATAGAGGCACTGTTACAAAGAACAGGCCGTGCATCTAGCTTGTACAGAGTGCCAGTACGAACACCCTTAGCTAGCACCATTGCACCTCTAGCCATTTTACATCCCTTACTAGAAAAAGAAACTTCTACACCAACATCATTTAACTTACTAACAGAAAGAATATTTCGAGCCAAACCTGGGATGTGAAGAACACCACCAATTCCTTTGACTCTCCCATCAGGAAACTGAATTCTGACCCTTCCTTTGCCAACAATCTCCAGTGTTGAATCACTTGCCAATTATACCTTTCCACCATCATACTTCTCATACTTTGAGAACCAATTTGTATTGGATGTCATGTAAAAAGAGGCACCTGAATCAAATAGCCAAATATCATCTAATGCCTGAGTTGTCAGGGCTGTTGCAATGAAGGCATTTGCATCACTTTGAGAAGATTCATTGTTAGAAGCATTCTTCTTCTTCTTCTCCTTGAAGTCCTTCCTGATATGACTAGGTTGCCCACAATTCGAGCACTTTACCTTGGAATTTTTACCAGGAGACTTTGATCTCCCTTTAGACTTGGATTTTGACTTGTTGTCTTTCTTCTTGCCTTTCTCCTTTGTTCTACCTCGAACAGAAAGAGCATCTTTGGCCATCTCAGAAGATTTCCTTCGCATTTCTTTAGACAGAAGCGAAGCAACCACATCATCAGTCTTGAAAGTAGTGGTTGTGCTTCCAATAGCCATCACAAGATGATCCCAACTATCAGGTAATGAACACAACAGGAGCATGCAACGATCCTCCTCCTCAATCTTTACACCTACAGATGCCAGCTAAGTAACACTCATATTAAATGAGTTTAGATGATCTACAACAGATGCACCTTCCTCCATCTTCAAGGAGTACAACTTCTTCCTCAGGAATAACTTGTTTACCAAATATTTTCCTTGGTAAATATCACCAAGCTTCTTCCACAAAGCAGCTACAGACATCTCCTCATGAACATTCAAGAGCACAAAATCGGCTAGACTCGGTCTTATCAATCCTCTTGCTTTTCTATCAGCAAGATCCCAAGCTTCTTGGGTTGTAGTTTGTGGCTTAGTTCTAGACACTGCAATCCAGAAGTCTCTATCCACAAGAAAGTCTTCTATCTTGAGTTTCCATAACTCAAAGTTGCTACCATTAAACTTCTCAATATCTATTCTAGCAGATGTAGTCGCCATCTCACAATAGAAACAAGTTTAACAATGCAAGTCTCCCACTGAAACAGTATTAGTGCAAAAAACTAATTTTCCCTAACAAGGATAACACAAACTGGCCAAGGTCTGATACCACTTTGAAGGGAAAAGAATGTGGATCTAATGACCCAACAGTGCGGAATACATTCCCTTAACACCTTTACTACAGGGGAGAGAAGCAAAAATGAAAAACTGACAATTTCTAAAACTTATAGAGATGCATACAACCATGGCAATGAGAAACCAAAAAGATAAACAAACAAAGATGACACAATATTTACATGGGAAAACCTTTTCAGGCAAAAAACCCACCACACAAAGTCAAAACAATTGTATTACAGTAATGAATCGATTACATACAATATCTAGACTTCTTTGCTCAGCTCACAGTCACCTAGAGAGATTCAGATCTACTGTTATAATGTTTTCACAACATACAGTTCAAAACCCTCTTCAAGAACTCACGTCCTTCAGCTCACGACTTCAACTTGCTCTGTAACTTCACGACTCAACTCAACTTCTCTAACTTATGAGAAATAACCTATCTCTCATCCAAATGTAACCAACTCAGAAGAGCAATGAAGTCCATCCTCAAATCACACATCTAGTCAGATCTGACAGATCTCTTGCAACAAGTCGTCATTGCATTCAAAGCCATTACCAAAACGGTTGAGCTCGCCACCCTTCTTTGAAAAATGCAACTACCACAATAACTATCTTGGTATCCGTCCAATCACTATTCAACCAGGTGCCATGCATCCAAGACCCATCAGCAATCACAGCTGACAGAGCAACCAAAATGGTCAAACAGACATCGGGCGTGACCAAGACTTCAAGTCATTTCAAACACTGCCGGAGTCAGAGTCGGAACAAGAGTCGAAACAGGACTCCACCGAAAATACACACTGCTGGAGTTAGAGGCGGAGTCGGAGTCGGAACTGGAGTCAAAACATGACCCCACCGAAAAAACACACTGTCGGAGTCGAAGTCGGAACTGGAGTCAAAACATGACCCTACCAAAATTTCAGGTTCAGGAACCATTTCGGTTCCGCGTCCGCCCACGCCAAAGAGGAACTCATCAGAAATAGTTCTGACTGGGTAAAGTCAACCCGAGGTCAAACCAAGATAGGAACATCGGAGTTCGAGCCTGACCCAGAGACAAAACAGAAACAGAAACAAGACTTTACCAAAAGTCCAAGATCAAGAACCAATCTGGTTCTGGTTCCGCCTCTACCAACTGCAAGAAACAACAATCCAAAAATAGGACAAGGCAGAGGAAAACACCCCGAGTAGAATCCAAACATCCAGAAGAACCAGATCGTAAAAGCAGGAGTTGGGCTTGGAGTCGGAACTGAAAGTGAAATAGGAACCTGGCAAACGGACATTGCCAACTTCCAAAATTGGTTTCGCCTCTGCCAGAACCTGCGAAGCGAAGCGAGAAGGAATAGACGGTAGGAAGCGGAGTCGGAGCAGGAACTAGAACCGAAACCCGGAACTTAGGCAAACATAACAATGCCTAATTCCATTCCGGTTCCGCCTCTGCCAAAGACTCAGAACTTAGGCAAATAGAACAATGCCAAGTTCTATCCCAGCTCCACCTCCGCCAGAACTTTGTAAACAACACAAAATCACCAAGGCATGAAAACGAGGACTTCAAGCTAGAAGTTGAGACATAATTTCTCAACATGGACTTCCCTAGGCTACTAGCTGTTTTGTTGTCGTTAAAACGGCGCTGGCAGGGTGACATCCCATAGATGGAGTCCCACAATGCAAGATCTGCAGGGTCAGAGGATGGCAGTCAAGTGTGGGTCGGAAGGTGTGGAAGGATGTGGGAGGTTGGCCATTTAGAACTACAATGATGGAATGATGGTCTAACATGGGAGGCTCGCATGGTCGGGCTTGCAGGAGACAAAGACCTTGGTCATTAGTCTGTTTGATTTCACTTTCACGTTTCGGCAGAGAAGGGAGTGGCAGACTCCACAGCACGAGAAGACGAGGGAACTTTGTGAAGGCTATTTGGAACAGTGAAACTTGGACAGATTCCCGCAACATGGGAAGACAAGGGAACTTTGTGAAGTTCATTTGGAATGGTAAAACATGGATAGAGCGCCGCAATTGGAGGTCCGCTAGGCTCATTTCTCATTGTCCAAGACTTAGGATTTTCTTCGGAGGCATCAATCGACGATCAAGAGATCAGGACCCACACTATGGGAGGATGACATGACACAACTATTGAAATGGGGGGGGGAGAAACAACTACCTGTAGATGGAGGTCTGTGGCTATGGGCCCGTAAGGGTCGACAGGTCAATTTGGACTTGTGAATTTCATGAGTTTATGTTCAATAGTGGCTATGAGGGTGGGGCCCGATCGGTGGGAGGATAGGTCATGAAGGTCATTTGGAACGACATAGCATATGAATTATTTTCAAGCAGAAGCCGACGCGGTGGGACCCAACATGGCTGATGGATGTGCCTTTTTGAACTTGTGAATTTTTTAGGTTTAAGCAGTGGCCAAGAGGAAGGAGTATCTAGTGACGGTGGACCCGAGAAAGATGGTTATTTTTGAAAGTTCATGTTTTACGCGAGAAAGGATGACATCAGGTAGGATACGAGACCGAAGGGCATGGTTTCTGTGCTCAAGATGAGGAGTGAGGGTGATTGGTTCTGAATGTGACTAGATCAGAGTTTTGAAGGATTTTCAGGTTTTTAACTTGTGGGTTTTGTGAGAGGGTGTCCTACCTAAATTCATCATTTTATCAAGAAAACACTTAATATTTTTTTATTTTGGAGGAAACAAAGATTGTGAGGGGCGATGAAAAAATCATCTTTGGCTCCCGCACTAGACGATGATGAAAAAACCTCAAACATTATTGGAATCGGTGAATAGGGGTTGCGGGCACAAGGAAGGCGGACGTTGGGGCTCTGACACTTCTTCTGCAAAGGAATGTTTTGAAAATGACAATTTGAGCAGGATTATTTATAGGAAATGTGGCATTAAATACCCATATTAAATGTATGTATGACGGTCATCTTGTTTGGTGAATATTCACTTTGAGAATGGCACTTGGGATGATAAGGTCCATCAAGCAAACGAAATTCAGGCGTAAGCCGTTAGAAATGGACGTCAGTGGAAAGAGCAAGGTTGTCAACAAGTCTCGCAAGGTAGTAGGGCAGTAAGAGACCATTGTTTGGAATGATGAATGCATCAAGGAAACCCCCAGATGGTGGCATGCAAGGGTGGACCCACATTAGCCGAAGGATACCAATTTAAAACTTTGAAGGCAAAGAGAGAGGGAAAACCCACGAAAACCCCAAGACCTCAAAAATTTGGGGGAGAAAAATATGGCTGACTCAAGATGATTCTTTTAGGGTTCCTTGGCCACTTAGGACTCAAAAATAAAGGGCACACAAAATGAGGTGAAGCAAAAGTGACCTGACACAAGTGGAAAAAGAGGGTCCCCATTCTGAATAGGGAATTTGTGCTATAGGTACAACAAATGGCGACTCCGCTGGGAGAACGCTCCTAGTGGTCTAAGGATAAATATTCATTTAGAACCCAGAATCTCTAGTTTCATAGACCAAGGGCCAGTTTCCAAACATGAACTAAGAAGCAGGTTGAGGATGAGATCCTTGGTTGACTCATGTTACGGGATCATCATGGAAGTGTGTGCGAGGTGAGTTCATTTCCTTTCCTCAGGAAATGTGCAGACAACTACTAATCATGCAAGTACAAGCTACATAAATTTTTTGACCCCAAAAGTAACCTGGACATTGCACCGCTGCGTGTCAGATGTCTATAGCTTTGATAGAGTCATCATTGTGATCCCATGAACATAGCCCTACTACTATCTGGGTGTCCCCAACCCGAGTAGAGTTATTTGTACACCCATTCAGTTACATAATTTTGACTTCTCTTTTCCTTTTCTTTTTGATGTTTCTTGGCAGTACTTTCATTTTTGTTGCTCAACTGTGTAAGCATTGAAGCTCACAATGGGTTTGGGAATCACAGTGGTCACTAGAGAAGACTTAAGATTTTTCACTTGTCTAGCCTTCCTAGTAATTACCACACAATTCTTTGGAAACATTTAAAGTGTGTTTTGTGTATGATCCATGATAAGCATAAAAAGATTTGAACAAGGGTGCAATTCTAGGTTAGTTCAAAGTTCAAAGGAGGAAACCAAATCCTAGAAGCATTATGAAATTGATAGTTGAGAATGAAGGCTTACCTAAAGAACAAACAAGAGCGGGCAACAAAATGAACCATTTGTCGAACTGAGCATGGTCACCGCATCGTGACCAAAGGACACCCTTAACAAAGAAAAATAGTCAGAGACAAGCAAATAAAAAGCAGGAGAAAAATAGTAAAGCAACGGAGACCTAATCTAAGCTATGTATAAATATTTACAAGGGATAAGAGACAATAGCTCAGGGGAGGAAATAATGGTTAAGGTGCTACCCATTGACAAGAAATGAGACATCTTCACCAATCAAGGTCTTTAGGTGAAAAGAATTATCTCCAAGGATTTCAACAATCTAAAAGGGGCCAAGCCATAGCTTGTCAAATTTGTCATGTCCCCCTTTCTTCTCATGAGCTTTGTCCCAACATAGGACTAGATCAATAATTCTAAAGGCCTTCACTTTAGCTTGTCGGTTGAACCACCTTTTGACCATGCCCTAATGTTTGGAAAAAATTTCAATGGCACGATCTCGTACCTCTTCTAAGTGGAGTAGCTCAACTAAGAGAGCCTCCCTTCGGTCCCATTATTCATAGAAATTATTGATGAATTGAGGGTGGGGATCTTTAGGTGAATCGAGAACATAGGCTCCAAGCCATATATGAGGTAGAATATGGAATCTCCTAAGGCAACCTTATGACGTGTATGATCTGCCCAAAGGGGAAAATGGAGTTGGGTATGCCAGTCCTTGGGATTCCTATCAAGCAACTTCTTGATGACAGTGATTAGGTTCTTATTGGTTGATTCAGCAAGGCCATTTCCTTGGGGGTAGTAGCTAGATGAGAATTTAAGGGTGATACCATGATCGAAGGCCCAACTAGAAAATTTTAGCGAGGAAAAAGTGGGACCATTTTCATAGAGAAGAGCATAGGGGCAACCAAAATGATTTACAATGAAGCTTTCAAGAAAGTCAACAACTACCTCTGTAGTGCATTGCCTACATGCAATAGCTTCTATCCATCTAGTACAATAATCAAAGGTGATTAGAATGTACCTATGACCTATAGAAGATGGTGGTCTTACCAGACCGATGAAGTCAAGACCTCATTACACAAACAGTCTTACCTCCAAGATAGGTTGCAGTGGGGTAGCAGTGTTCCTTTCTCTGGTTGCAACGGTCTAGAAAACATGGCACGTCCAAACATGATTATGGGCATCCTTGAACACTGTAGGCCAATAATATCCTTCTCATAGGATCTGATGAGCAGTAGAGGGACTTGATCCATGACCAATACCAAACTTTTCATGGAAATTCTTCAACACATGCATTGCTTCTTCTTTACCCATGCATCGAAGATAGATCCCCTCATGATTTTTCTTATAAAGTATGGAACCCTGCAACATATCACTACTACTCTTTAGCCTAAGGGAACACTTTTGGACTCCCTAAAAGTGGGATGGACATCTTTGGTTCAGAAAATAACAGACAATATCATCATATCACTCTCCTAGGGAGACATCTTCAAGTTGATATTGTTGAACTATAAGCTTGGGTCCTACTTCAACGTCTGCCTCAGCTATCATTTGGGTGAGTGCCTGTCCTCTAACCAATTTCATTGGCTGGATTTCCATGTCATATTCATGTAGTAGGGTGATCCATTTTTCTCATCTTTCTCCTAGTTCATTTTGCATCAACAATGTCTTCACTATTGGTTCAGGCACTATGGCAAATACCTTTATTTGCAGGATGTAGTTATGAACTTCTTGACTCCTCTGACAAGATCATATGATTTTTTTCTACATTTTGATACTGCAGCTCAGCATCTTTTAATGGAGCACTCATGAAGACAATTGGGTACTCATTTCCTTCATCACCTTTCTGGGTCAATATGCTAGCGCATGAGTGGTCTGAAGCGAAGGAGTATATGTAGAATGGATTCAAATAGTCTAGACTAACTAACATAGGTGCATCAAAAATTAATTTATTCATTTCCTCAAAGGCCTACATTGCCTTTGATGTCCATTTGACTTTGGTGTCTTGTTTCAGCATGGCATTGAGTGGCTTGACTATTTCAGCAAAGCCCGTGATGAATTTCCTAACAAAATTTATCTTTTTGAAGAAAGATTTTAGTTCTTTCTTGCTGCTTGGAAACTAAATATTCATTATGGCTTGGATGCACTTGAGGTCTATGGAAATTCCTTTCTCTGAGAGGACATGTCCCAAAAACTTACCCTCGGTGACCCTGAAGATGCATTTCTTTGGATTCAAGTAAATGCCAAATTCTCTACATTTCTGGAAGACCTTACATAAATTGAAGACATAATCTCCCCTAATATTTAAAAATACCATAATATCATCCATATAGATGATGATACACTTATCAATTATTTCCTTGAAGGCGATGTCCATCGCACACTGGATGGTGGCACCTACGTTGATTAATCTGAAAGGAATTCTTCTGTATGCAAAGGTTCCCTACTTGGTGGTGAATGTCATTTTATGCATGTACTCATACTGCACCATTACTTGATCGTATCTAGAGTACCTATCCAGGAAGGACATCATTTGAGAGCCATTAACAATTTCCAACACCTCATCTAGTGAAGGCATAAGATAGTTGTCCTTTTTTGAAGCTCGGTTCAAATTGCAGAAATCAACACACAATCTGATTTCACCATTATTTTTCCTAATCAGAACCAAGTTTTTCACCCACGTAGAGTGTCTAACTGGAAATATGATTCTGGTGGACAATTTTTTTTGTACCTCTTTGTAAATAATTGGTTCCAACAATGCATTGATGGGGCGTTGTTTCTATCGAAATGGTCTAACATCTAGCCTAAGAGGAATAGTGTGTGTGATGATTGACATGTCATAGGTCTTCAAATACCCATAACTCCAAGAAACTACGTTGTGATACTTCTGTAGGGAATCAAAAATACCCTTTGCTTCCTCTGGTGTGTACACCTTACCAATGAATACATGCTTGTCTTCCTTAGTTGTTCTGAGATTATGCTGTCACACTGATTGCTGATGGAGTCTTTCTTTGCTTGTTGATCTTGGTCCCTGATCTAATCTAAGTTGAATATCTGCTCCAATTGGACCATACATCTTGGAACGGTGTTGGTATTGAGGTTGATGATCCCTTCTATATCTAGCTTAGCCTCTTTAGCCTTAGTTTCATCAATGATTTGGGTTGCAAACACATCAGAGCTGGTGATAAAATCTAGGATGTGTTTATCATCAGTGAACACTTGGAAATTAGCCACATTGTCTGACACAAATGGAATAGAGGTGAGCTCAATAGTGAAACTCTTGAGGCCATACAATGATAGGGGTTGTAGAGTATTGGCCACCTGGGCCAAGGCAATAGTAGTGTAATTCTAAGAGTGTGGGATCAATTGAATGTTAAATGTATCTAAACTCTCTAGTAGATCCCATACCCTATGTTTGTAATTGGTTAGTCTTCGATCATAGCAAGAGTAGATTTTTCCTACTTGTTTCACAAATAACCCTGAGTCACCAAAGACTTGTAACATTTTGACCCTTTTCCTCAATGCCATTAGGAGGCCAAGGACTAACGCCTCATATTCTACTACATTAATTGTGCAATAAAACTAGATTTTGTGGGCAGGGAAATAGGAATTACCTATGGGGTTGATCAAATCAAAGCCATCTCTGACTCCTTGCTTGGATTTAGATCTGTTGAAGCACAACGTCCAGAATTTGGAAGAATCCTCGACCCTAGAATCAATAGACCTAATTTTTGCTTTCGATGACAACTTTACTTCAACAACCTTAGGAAGTGGCATAGGCCCAGTGTGGCTTTGATCTAGTCGTACCTATTGAACCTCCCCTCTAGGGGTGACTTGTCCCTTGATGTGTTTGATTTTTACCTGACACAGGTAGCACTCAAATTCTGAATGAGCAACATTGTGTACCCTACACCAGCTAGGCAACACGAGTTCCTAAAAATTCATTCTTGCTCCCAAGTTGAGCTGATCTTGTATACACGTTTCCATGAAATCTTGGAAGCCTTATAGCAATCCAAGGTTGCCATCCTCATAGGAATCCTCATCATTTGATTCAATCAAAAAATTTGTGCTCTGAGGCATGTGGGTCATGCCGATAGGTGGGATGCACAATACAAGGACTTCCTTGATTGCCTCCTCCTCATAGCATTCTTGTTCATCTAGATATGCCACGTCATAGTAGTTCCCTAGTTCTGTTTTAGCAAACAACACCTCATTTGTATTGTTGTATTTTGTAATCATGACTTTCATATGAGGTTCTCAGTCTATACGGATCTGATTTTGCAGTCCTTTCCATGACAACCATAGGTGAAAATAGTTAGTGGCAACATATCCATTCAATGTCCACGTAAAATCCCTTCCCAGGATGATGTTGTAGGTATCTGGGATATCAACAACCTGAATGTCAATTGTTTGTTGTATCCTTGGATCAACAACAATCTGCATGGGTATTTTGTTGATCTCACCAACTATGTTGATCTTTGTTTTGTCAAGTTGCGTCACCTTGCGCCAAGAGAGAGTTGGCACTATTCTAAAAAAAAATCACACTGACAGGGGCATGACATTAGTAGAGGCTCCCAAGTCAAGAAAATAATTGTGTAGATTCTTCCCAAATATTCTAATGGTGGTCAGGAAGGGAGGGGTTTCCAATTTTCCCTGAAATAGTCCCTAAGAGATGTCCACTTGGGCCATCTGACCTTTGTCTTTATCATTTCCTTTTTTGTTTTTGATGAATAGGAAGATATCTATATTAATATAAAGATATAATTACAAATTCGCAAAAAAGGGGCGGGTGATGAAAAGGCACACCCCGAATGTCACATGGGCCTAGCCCAAAAGTTTAATAACAGAAAGAAAAATTAAGCAGCCAAGGCAGTGCCAGTAGATCTGGGAGGGTCCCTGTCTTCCATAGTTTTCCCCCATACATCAACGGGGTTTGGAGTGACGTTAGGAAGAGCACCCAAACCATCATCAACTTTATCTTCATCTTTTTCTTTTTCTTTATCCTCGTGTCGAGGCGAGATTGCAAGAGATAGCCACAATTTTTTTTTCCACTGGAGGGCCAACCAGATCAGATTCCTTGGCAGGTTGTTTGTTTGCTTGTTGGTTTGAAGGCAAGTCTACTTTCTTATTGAAAACCTGTGAGACGACAAACTCACTTTGTGAGTCCTCAAACGAGACCCTTTTGGTAGGTACTTCCTAGGTTGACTTGGATGAAGGAGTCCCATTAATCATTTTGAAGAAGGCATTTTGAACTACAGGGACTTTGAGCAACTCAAAGGCAGACAAACTTATCTTGACCTTCTTGAATTCCTCGACTACATATTCCCCCATTTGTTCAATTTTAACTTTGAAAGGGGTATTTTGGGAGGGGCCAACAAGCTAGTTTTGGTTCTGACCTTGCTACCTATTTCTATTAAATTACCGATTAGGTACATGTGGGTAGCCTAGGTTGTTACTAGAATTGGGGTCAGGAGGGGTGCTAAAGTTGTTAGGTGGGGTGAGGTGGTGAAAGGACCACCAGTTTGACCACCCGCCTACTTGTTCCTTAGATCATATGGGGTAGTCCTTTGGTGAAAAATTTGAACTTCATTTTCTCTCGGCTCTTCCTCATCTATTGGGCCATTATCTAATGAATTGAAAAGTTGAGCCAAAGGAATTTTGGTACTTACCTCATCTACCTTGTCATTGCTCAAAGGAGCAACAATCTCCTTCTTGGGCATATTTTTCTCGGGCTTTGAGAAAGGGGCCTGATTGACCACCAGCACCGAGGAATCATATGGCTCAGATGGAACAATGTCCCTACACCCAGAGTTGTCAACAAAATTATGAACCTCTATCTAGAAAATTTTAGTGGTCATTTGGAACTTCGGATAATCCAATACGGAATGTTGGCTCATCTTATGGATACGACACCAACCAGATAAGGCAGCCTCAGCTAGGTATACCCTGCTCATGGCCTTTTCGTTGTTATTGGACTGGTCAAGAGGCGTGGGAATGCCACAATTCTTCGGCCTCGTGTTCCATGTTCGATTTTGTCTCTAGGAAGGCCTCCTATTGAAGTTCTGCCTGAATTCTGATTTCTCCCATAGTTCTATCCAAAAGGAACATCGACGTCATGACTATCACGACTCTCGCGGCTATCACGGTTGAGGTTGGCCTAGATACTTCTTTGAGATGCTTGCAGCTAGTTGTTTTGGTTCCTTAAGTGTTTCATCTTGGTTGACATCTTCTTGATAATTTTTGTTAACTCATCAACCTGGTCCTTTTCTGTGTTATTCATCTATGAAGCTAAATTCTAAAGGAAGACTGATTGCATCGCTAACTAATTTTGATGGGTGAGGGGGAACTCATAATTTTGAAGATACGCTGACACTTGGGGCGATTGAGCATGAAATTTTTGTTGTTGGGGCTGCAATAATTGAGGCACAAGAGGCATCTAATTCAGTGGTTGTCCTGGATGGGGCACCATTGCGAGTTGAAAAATTGGATTCATCAGGGGTGTTTGCTATGCCAAAGCCTGAGTAATCCATTGGACTTGATACAGATGGGAAACTGGCCCCAATGATGGTAGTGGACCAACAATGTGTTGTCCCAAATCTATACTTGCCTTAACTGCTTTTTCATAGGCATCCACTAGCTACCCGAGTGGTGGGGTCATTATTTTCACCAAGGTGGAAGTGAGGTTGTCTAGGGCTACATAGCACACCAGGCAGGCAAAAGCATCATCAACCACATAGGGTGTTTGCAACCTCATGTAAGCCCTATGAAATCTATCATTAAAAGAGTTGATCGGCTCATTAATCTCCCTTCGGATCGCCATAAACTGCTGGTATAACTCTGAGGGGCTAACCTGGATCTTGAACTTTTGCAAGAAAGCATCCTTTAAAAGGTCACACATGTTAATGGATCCTATCCGCAAGTGGATGTACCAGTAGAAGGCCTCCTCTCCCAAGGAATAAGGGAAGTGTCGGCATGCCACATCCTCATGTATGATCTGCATATCCTTCAAGGCTATTTGAAAGATCTTTAAGTGTTCCTCTATTATCCTTTGCGGATCCTAAGGATTGAACTTCGTGCAAAAGCCCTCTGGGTTCTTTGGAATATCATGGTAGACATTGAAAGACAACAAAGACAGATTATTACCTAGCCATGCCATGGGAGGTGGTGGTGGAGGAGGCTGATCTAGATTGACCTGAGGTTGCGGGGGAGGGGCAACAACTAATCAAACAACACCCAAGAAAGGGGGTGAATTAGGCTAGAAGGAAATGCCTAGGCTGCTTGGAGTAGTTGGGAGGAGAAATGTGCTTCCAAAGGTGAAGGAGAAGGTGGAGGTGAATGGGTGCAAGGAGAGGATGAGGATGAAGGTGAAGTGGACTAGTTGGGTGCACTGGAGGTGGATGCTTCCTCTTTTCTAGCTCTTCTAGTTCGGGTAGGGGGTGGTAGCTCTTGAAATTCCCCTTTGTTTGTCATTGATATTAGGACTATAAAATATATCCAGGGAGAATGAACCGATTTGATCCACCTTAGCATGAATAAGGCCCTCCTTCTAATGCCAGTTCTGTTCATGGGCGTTTTAGAACTTTCTCAACATATAGGTAATGCATAGGTGCATCACCTCTCTTGAAAGGAAATCTCCAACAAGTTGCTAAAAATCGCCCCAAGGTCTCTCGGGTGTTAGGTCATGACCTGCTTGGAATGTCTGAATTGTTTAAAATGTGATCTTCCTGGTAATCACAGGGCAAACATACGCGAGTTAAACTAGGAGGAATTGGTTCATTCAATCGAGTTTCAAGATGGGAATTTTGCTACATGATTTTTGTAGGTTCAAACAACAATCTAAAACTCCTATTTCAGCTTCAGATTTGGCTTTACAATGTGCAATGAACCTTGTTCAAATTCACTAAAAAAGAAGGAAAAAGGGGTAGGGAAGTGAAGAGGTTCTTGGATCTGAAACTAGCAATGAACAATGACAATGGAGGTTGCTACAGTGGGCCAAACTTCTCGAGACTTAGTTCCAGTTAACCAATAAATTCTACAATATCATGAAACTAGTGCAATCTTCTAAGGACTGTAGATTTTAGCTTTTCATTCACCATGAATATGAATAAGAAGATGAGATTTGAGTGCAACAATGATATAAAGTTTAGACTAACTTTGCACAACTGTATATCATCAATATGCAGCCAAAATTATGAACTAAGTAGAGGTCAACACCATAGAAATCTCCAACATCAATGGACAACATCTAACTAATCTACTAAAGCAAGCTAAAATACAGAAAACAACAAAGTAAAAATATTCAAATTTACTAACTAAGAGAAGAAGAATCATGAAACATGCAATGGAGCTCAAGAATCCACCAAAGTCAATGAATTTCTATTAATATTCCAGCAACATGTCTTTACAACAACTCAACTCTCTCCTGAAAATGAGAGGAGACCCCCCTATTTATAGTTTTCAAAATGTGAAATGAATTGTTAGGATTTACTTTCATTGTGTGGCCCAAATTCATTTTACATTAGGGTTTCACCTACCCCTAAATATATATCAATTTAAAATTACATCTTCATCTTCTTGCCTATTTTGTCTTCTAATGGCAACACTATAGATCTTTTGTCTTTTAGTAGATTTCCCTTTTGGCTACAACTACACTGTGAGACACTCATCATCTATAACAAGCTTCCTAACCTCCTTTTGCAATGTGGCATACTCCAGAAATTTTTTGATCAAAGGATGAAGCTTGTCTCATTCTAAAATATCAGATTGAAGCACCTAGAAGTTCAATTTTTTGGATCGTCGGGTGAGTGTGTCCCAATATTTGTCATAGTTGGCTGCATTTTGCGCTACTTGTTCTGACTAGGTGAAGGAGCGAGCAAAAAAACCCTTAAATTTCATTGTGAGCTCACTCGTGGTTCCATTTTCCATCTTCTTATGGAAGTAGGGTCTTATCTTCTCTAGATCTATCTCAATAGAAGGCATGTCAAAATCTGTCATTAGTTTAAGGTACTCTTCGCATGTCGTTCTAATCTCCTTAACCCAATCAATATCTTTCTCCACTTCATGGAGCACCCGCTCTAAGATTTCTTTCCTATGATCGAGGCCCAACTTGCAATTTTCCACAAGCCAAAAATCACCTTCCACCAGAGCAAGATCTTTTTCCACTGTTCTCTTAGGTATCTTGAGGATTGCCTCAATTTTAGGATATGTAACCCTATATAACTCCGAAAAGTCAGTAAAATTTTTCTTTATATCCTCAATATACTTTTGCACATCTAAGAAATTTTTTGTTGTTCTGACAACGCATCCAATGCCCATGTTCCCATTGTAGAGGACCTGTCCGAACCAATATTCAGTAGCTTTGGTCTAGCTCTTTCTCTTTTCTAACTTGTTGATATGTTATTTTGATAGCAACAATGGGGTAGCCATTGATGTGGTAGGGAGCTCCTCGATTGAAGACCATTGTTGGATATAAGCAGTCAGATCCACCACCTATGCCTTCAACTCCTCCTTGGAGGTCTTATCTTTATTCATTTGATGCACAATGGTGGCAACAGATCCCTGAAGATGGTCAATGTTTTTTTCTCTCATTGTTGTCCCTAGGTCAATGGTAGAAATATTGTAAGTGACTCCTTCCTCCCATTACCAGTGTGGCAATTTGTATTGTTCTCGATCCAAATGCATCCATAGTTAGCTGAGATTTGACCTTTGGCTTCTTTTATGTCTTTGTGTTGATTTGGGCTCGAGCCAAGATAGCCTCCATCCTTGCCTTCAGATCTATTGGGGTTGGGTTCTTCTTTTCTAGTTGCCTCTCAATCTAGTTGGGCATCTGAGTTTCCCCTTTTAGTGATTCGTGATCACCTACCTCTTCATGAGCGTGTTGGATTTGCAATGTCTTTTTGCCCGAGGTTTCTTGTTCTAGATTTTCCCCTTCTTCTTCATCTAAGTCCTGAATAAACATAGTCAATTTCTTTGGGGAATTAACAACTACATGCTCCTTGGGGTTGTCTTCCTTTTCATAATTTTTCTCTTCTTCTTCTTCATGCCCATGCTCTTCATGATGTTTCAATTCTAGGCTTCTTCTCATTTAAGCCTCTCCTTCAAGCTTATCTTCTTCTTTCTTTTCTTCCTCTCCCTCTTCTTGTTCTTCTAGACTCTTTATCATGTTTGGGGCCTTGATCTCACTCCCTTGTTAGAGGTTCAGTGTCCTCCATTTATGTATCAACACCTTTCTCTTCAACGACGAGTTGCTTTTCAGTCTCTTCCTCTCCAACATCTTTGAGCTGTCGAGCCAACTCCTCTTCAAGGTCAGGATCAAAGGTCTCCATGATATACTTTAGTTCTTCGTCATCTTCCTCAAAGGATTTTGATTCCTCTTCTTCATGAATGACATCATCAATCACTAGATGTTGATGTGGAGGATGCTCATGATAATCATCCGCTTCTTCCTCTAATTTCTTGGTTGCTTCATTTTGTTGCCTGTCCAATTCTTCATAAATTTGCATTGTCACCTCCATCGAGGGAGGCTTAGTAGGAGGAGGGACAGGGATACCAGTTATGGCATGAGCTAAAGTGGCCTGCACTATGGGGTTCACAAACATCCCAAAAAGCTCTGAAGGCATATTATGCATTTATTTGGTGAAAGCTTCTGGGAGGATGAGAGTGGGCATTGTCATTGCGATAGTGGCAGCCAAAAGAGTCATTGTAGGAGACATGGATGAGGAAGAGAGTGGGGAAGTGGTGGTGGATGAGGAATCCATAGTTATAACTTGGGCCATAGTAGAAGTGGAGGCAAGGTGGACTAAAATGTCCACCATAGGTGGAGAGGTGGCAACCAGTGCTTGCGAAATAGGCGGGGGTGTAATAGTTGTAGCAGTTGCTACAACTGGGACAACAAGTGTAATAGGTGGAGATTTAGGTTGTTCTTCTCCCTCATGGAGTGGGTCCTCCTGAATACTGGGCATTCCTATGAAACTACTTGATCTCTTTGATTTATTTGAAGTTCCAAATTTTGAAGCCTTCCCCAGAGACTCCTTAGATTTGGGCTGACATTCAGCCGCTTCTTTTCTCTTCTTGAATCATGTGTTCGGGGGAGACACCGAGGTCTCTCTTGTTGGGGCAGTATTAGAGGCACTGTTAGTCTCACCTTCCATTGACTCTTCAAGCTCCCCATATGTTAGGGTCACTCCTTGTAGCTTTAATTGGCCAATCTTCCCATCAATCTATTGTCTGGTTCTCACCTCAATAGGCTTTGTAATTATGTCGAGTTCATTGACCTCCTCTTCATTCCAATCTATCAATGGTAGTGGCAAGTTGGCGACAATGTCATACCTTGGGTCCACCATTGTGATTTCTTCTTCAACCACTTGCTCTAGTATAGGAAATAGTTTTACTACCTTGAAGAAGTAGGTCATCATGCGCATGTAATGTTGCATACACACCTTCTTGTCATCCTTACAGTTAACCCAAAAGTCTTCGACATTATGCAATTGGGCATACTCTAATCCAACACATTTCTTGAGTTTTCCATATGGATCCATCTGTGGCTGAGCAGTGTGGAACTTTAGGTTGTATTCATTCAGATCCTTATAAGAGTATTCTCGACATTGAGATGTATGGAGCTCATACATGCCTTCCAAGGCCGAAGGAGAGGGGGTAAGGAATCCCCACTCTATGCTTGTGCTCAAGAGGGTGTGCGCTCACTACAACTGCCAGGAGAGTTCGAGCAATATTATCCGATCATTTAGGTATCGAGACAACTTATATGGTTTATCAGAGAAACCCTCGGCTTGGATATAGGTGAACTTTAGAAACTATATAATTAGAAATTCGAACCGGTGGATGAAGGCATTGGCACTATGTGAGATTCTTCTTTTAGGGTCACCCCCAAGCATTATGATGATGTGGCCTATGAAGGCATTGTTGACTTTGTGGTAGTCCCTCTTGAAATTTCTGTATTGGAGTTGAGGGTACTTTTCATACACCTTTATTACCATTTCTGGAGTTGGATTCAATGCCACTAATAAACCCCTGTATTGGGCATGGTCAGCAAGCAAGTAGACAAGGTATGATGTCATGTATAATTTTGAGGTTTTCTTCACTGCCACAAATTGCTCATTCAATTAGTCACTAATCATTCCAGCCCAATAGAAATAGGTGTCCCCATGGATGATCTCTTCAATGAAATAAAACATCTAGTCCTAAAAGAAGGCCACAGTCAGAAGGGCCATAACTCTGCTCATAAGAGTTACCAAGTCATGGTAATCTTTGTAAAAGTCAGTTCAAAAGAGGTCTTTGGGTACTTTATTAGCACTGCCCCTCTTGTCCTTCAACCAGTATTGATTGATTAACTTTATACACTTGAGGGGATGAACATCCCACATCTGCTTTCCATATTCTTTAGAAGTTTGCTCCATTTCAATGAAAGTAAGGATGGGAAAGGTCCTCCCTATTGACTTGGCAAACAAGTCAGCTAACAAATTTCCATCTCTATCCACTATCTTCTTGGTTTCTTCTTGGTATGCCTCCCTACAGGCCATTACAAGTTCAGGGACTATGAGAGCTAGTGGGAATCCTGCAGCCTTAGCCAATCCACTGGCTCTTATTTTTTTGGCATTTTTTGTTGTGGGGTGGAGTCTGAACCTCTGTTTGAATTCATCAATATCTATATGTCCCAGATTAGTGTCTGAGATATCCTTCCAGTTAGTGGTGACCTTTGAGTTGAGGGGATCCCCTTGGAACTTTTACCTCATTTGTTTCTTATCCTCTTTGCCTCTAGGTTCTTTGGTGATCTTCTTCCCTTTTAATTTCTCTATAGCCACTCCCGAGGATCCGACAACTGGTTCCCTATATCCTGCAACCAAAGGAGTAGTAAATGATTTGAGCATAATAGTATGAGGAACATTAGCAAAATCTTGCAAAATAATGTTAGATCAGACAATTCATTCTTTAAAGATCATAAAATCCTCCAAAAACCATCTTACATCCTTCGTTTGAGGGAAATTGGGCAATGTGGGCTTAGGGGTGCGGACTTCCCTAGGGTGGCAGTTGTTTTGGAGTCTCTGCCATTAAAATGGTGTTGGTAGGGCAACATCTCGTAGACGGAATCCTGTAATGTGGGATCCGCGGGGTTGGGGGATGACAGTCAAGTGCAGGTCGAAAGGTGAGAAAGGACGCATGAGGTTGGTCATTCAGAAGGACAGTGATGGGATGATGGTCTGACATGAGAGGCCTGCATGGCCAGGCCCACAGGAGATGAAGACCTTGGTCATTAGTCTGTTTGATTTTTCTTTCATGTTTTAGTAGCGAGGGGAGCGGCGGACTCCACAATGCGGGGAGATGAGGGAACTTTGTCATTCAGGACGACAAGAGATGGATGACGGTCTGCAAAGGGTGGATGACAAGTGAGGTCCCGCAAGAGAAAATAACTTAGTCAATTTTGTAGATGCAAATGGGCAGCCGCAGAGGCCTCGGAACCTGGGACGCAGAAGGATTTCACTTGATGGTCGTCGAGTGATAGCAGTGATAGGGCGGTGCCCCACATGGCCAGGTCCACAAAAGGGAGATGTACATTGATTTCGCTATCTAAGGGAGGTGGATGAAAAAAAAGGGTGTGAGGTCTAGTAGGCGGAAAGATGCAATGCAAAGGTCGTTTGGAATGACGAAACTTGGATGGAGCCCCACAGACGGAGGTCCGCTAGGCTCAGTTCGCATTTTCTAGGAATAGGATTTTCTTGGGAGGCGTCTATTGATGATCAGGAGAGAAGGACCCACATGACGGGAGGACGACATCAAATGGTCATCAAAATGGCAAGGGAGCAATGACTACCCATAGATGGATGTCTGTGAATACGGACTCGAAATGGTGAACGGGTCAATTTTGACTTGTTAATTTCATGAGTTTATCTTCAACAACGGTTATGAGGGCGGGGCCTGGTCGATGGGAGGATGGGTCATGAAGGTTGTTTGGAATGGTAGAGCCTATGAGTGATTTTCAAGCGGAGGCCTGTGTGATCGGACTCGATAGGGCTAATGGACGTGCCCTTTTGAACTTGTATTTTTTTAGGTTTAAGCAACGGCCAAGAGGAAGGAGCATCCCATGATGGCGGGCCCGAGAAAGATGGCAACCGTTTTTGAAAGTTCATGCTTTAAGCGGGGAAGGATGATGTCGGGTAGGATATGGGCTTGAAGGGCATGGTTGCCACACTCAAGAACAATGATGGGGGTGATTGGTTTCAAATGCAAGTAGATCAAAGTTTCAAAGGATTTTCAGGTTTTTAACTTGTGGGTTTTGTGAGGAGGGTGTCCTTCTACCTAAATTCATCATTTTATCAAGCAAACACTTAATCATTTTTTTATTTTGGGGGAAACAAAGATGGTGAAGGGTGACGAAAAACTCACCTTTGCCTCCTACACTAGACGATGACGAAAACACCTTGAACATTTCTAGAATCGGTAAATAGGGATTGTGGGCGCGACGAAGGTGGACATTGGGGCTCTGACACTTCTTCTACAAAGGAATATTTTGAAAATGACAGTTTGAGTATGAGTATTTATAAGAAATGTGGCATGAAATGCCCATATTAAATGCATGTATAGTGGTCATCTTGGTTGATGAAGAGTCACTTTGAGAATGACATTCGAGATGATGGAGTTCGCTGGGCAGATGGAAGTAAGGCGTAAGTTGTTAGAAACAGACATCAGTGGAAAGAGAAAGGTTGTCAGCGGGTCACGCGAGGTAGGAGGGCAGTAAGAGACCGTCGTTTGGAATGGAAAATGCATTAAGGAAACCCCCAGATGGCGGCCCACACGGGCGAACCCACATTGGCCGAAGGATGCCAATTTAAAAATTTGAAGGCAAAGAGCCAGGGAAAACCCGTGAAAACCCAAGACCTTGAAAATTTGGGGGGAGCAAAATATGGTTGACTCAAGATTCTTTTAGGGTTCCCCAACCACTTAGGACTCAAAAATAGAGGGAACGCAAAATAAGGTGAAGCAAAAGCGACCTTGCACAAGCGAAAAAAAGAGGGTCCCCATTCCGAATGGGGTGTGTGTGCTATAGGCACAAAAATTAACACTACAATTCTCAAGGGAAATCATGATATTGTTAGCCAAGGCCACGAGGTCCTAGAGAGTCCAACATGGAGAGGCTTTCCTAGTCAGCATAAGAATCATGTTTCTAGAGTCCCCTTCTATAACCAAATTACAGAACCCGACTTGCATGATAATTTGAATGCCGTGGTATGTCTTCGCCACCTCAAAAAAACTAGAAAATTAGACCCCCAAGTTGATTGCATAAGCCAAAATTAATTTTCCCTTGTGGTCATGGATGACCCCCCCACCTACCCAACCTGGGTTAGGTTTGGCCAAGCTGTAAAAATTGAGCTTCAACCAACCAAGCTCAGGGGGGACCATTATTGAATGAATTATTGAGATAATTTTGGATGTCTAATTATGAGTGACTTTATAGCTTGAGATTTGTTGTTAAATGAATGCATAAGATGTAGGTGATTTATTTTTATTTTGTAATTATGGATGGACATGTGGATTATTGATTTTTTATTTATTTTGAATAAATAGATAAAATGGAGTAATTTTTATTTATTTTAAATAAATAGAGAAAATGGATTAATTAGTTAAATAATAAAAATTATTTAGCTAATTAGTGATGTGGTATTATTAGTGAAGTGAAAAGTGGATTAATAACATAAAACTAATTAAATGGCATGGCAGTGGTGTCGACATGGTGTAAGTATAAATATAAATGAATAAGTGAGATAGATTTTAGGTGTCTAAAATTATAAACCTATGTGGGAAATATAACTATGCTTATAACAACATATCTTCTTGTCTTATTTTAAAACCCCTATTACAAGGTTTCTAATCTAAAAATAAGTTAAAAAGATTACTACTACAAAAAGATGAGAGAAAAACAATGTTGTTACTATTGTAACCACTTCTTAGTTACCAGGATCTCCAAAAGAGAATGAAGAGAGCATATGATGGATATTCATAGAAGTCTTCAAAAGAAAAACATAAATTTATTTAAATTATAGAAGATTCAGCCCTAGAAAGTGCTATGATACTAGGTGTAATTATCCTTCCCAAGAAGTATTATTCCAATAACAAAAATATGAAATATATATTGCATATAGAATCAAAAGAATTATATTGCATGAAATTAACATATTTGCATTAATAAATTTCATTCTTATTCAAGGGGGTAACCTTCAAAATAAATATCAATATAATATGATTCAAGGATGTCCAAATAATAGCCTATGACCCTATTTATTTTGACTCTATTTAAGACATTTAATATTTCCTAAGCATGTGATATTATTCAAAATGGCTTAAGGGATGACATACAAAGAATATGCATCCAAAGCCTTTATTATAATAAATAAAAAATTAAGACTAAGAGGTCCTAACACCTAAAATTATATAACCTTCTAATGCTAACATGGTTTGAGAAAATAAAAAATAAATTAAATAAAAGAATGCCCTAATTTCTAAATGCAAGTTTCACATATAATTCTTGATGATATTGGCCTTCACACAAACAATAGGAAAGAAATTTTAATTTCTTCTTCTTTCCAAATGGAGAAATCCCAAAAGCAAATCCCAATCCACCTCAAAATAAAGATCAATAAGAAAGTAGGAGAGAAATTTGAAGAAAAGAGGGAAGAATTCTTTTAAAAATGAGCTCTTTACTTTCTCTCTAGCTTTTCAAAAATCCCTTAAACTTTTTCTTTCATTTTCCTACTAACAAGATATTTTACAAGTGGTTATTTCAAATAGATGTTTTCCAATTAGATATTTTCCACTCAAATATAAATATTTTTAGAGAAAATAATGAAAAATATGATTTAATTGAACATAAAGTAATTCGTTTTTTAATGAATTAACACATATTTAAAAAAATTGGTTAGGACATAAAATAAAAAAAATTTAGTTCATAATGTATTTTTGAAATATCACAATGTTAAAATGCATAGGTCCATGCATAATTAAATTAATTGATTATGCATTTAAAGCATAACGATCATTTACAAATACTTCACAACAAGTAATATAGAAACCAATAATATGGAATAAAACCAAACATTAAAATAAACATATGTAAAGAGAACAAACATTTCAAGGGTTTATTCATAATAGATGGATCCAAAATTTATATTAATTAAGATCATAGTTTTGCAAGAATCAACATAATATTCTCATAACTTTAATCAAGTGATATGGGGAAGAGATAAACAACATATTTTATAAAACCAAGCCATCTCAAAATAGACATAGTTGGGGAAAAAAAATTGTTTGTAAACTCAATAAAACATCATGCATACATGCTCTAGACAAGATAGTCAAAAAATAATATACACAAACAATGTGATATAATATTTAAAGGAAATAACATCAATAAAATGTATCAAATGATAATAGTTCTAAGTCAAATGATTTAAAAACATAATATAGAAATCGATAATCAATAATCAATAATAGATATGGTGTTGAGCTAGATAACATAATCAAATCACATATATCAAATATAGTGAAAATAATGAATAAAAATATTAAAACACTCCACTTGCACACATAGTCATAGTGCATTCATTCCACAATACAAAGTCAATTGCTAATTTCCAATACAAAAAATTATTGATAAAGTATTCCAATGAAATACAAAACATCATAGATTAGTACAATATCAAAAATAAGATATTTATTCAAGTGATCATACAAAGCACATAACCTAAGGCATTACACCTTTATATTATGGTTTAAATGCAAGATTTTTAATATTAAGATATATCTTGTGGATAATGGATCAAGTTAGAATATTTGTACTAGATATATTGTTTAAAAAAATGAAATAAAAATTTCTACAATTCAATCATCATATTAAATTGTTACAAGCTTTGACAAAAATCGAGGACATGTTTGGGTACTATTATTCATTTAGTCAACATAGGTCCTTATACTTTAGTTATATTATTTCATGTGGTTCTTGAATAATTAAATTATTTAATATTTTTCTTATAAATCCTTGGCTACATGCTACGAATATGGTATCCTATGCTTTGCATCACTATGTTAAATTTTGGTATGAGGGAAAATTTTGTTATGATAATATTGATCTAAATCAATTTCATCATTGTCATACATTTAATACATCAAAATAATTGGGTTACAAAATATGAATGCCTAATCAATTAGAATAACATTTTATATGAAGATTATTGGGTTCCATTAGATTTTTATCCCTTATGGTGTTGGTGAGTATCATGTGAATCCTAAAGTAAATGGAGCTAATTATCTTTATATATGGACCATCCATCTATCAAAGGAAAAAACCTAAAGCATACATAAAATTTATATAGATATGTAGTGTAGAAAAATGCATCACTCTACATTTTCACACTTTTTTGGGCTCTCCCTACTAAAATTGGGCTTCTTTATGCCTTATTTGGCCTTATTTTGCATCCACAAGCCTTAATTAATGCATCTTCTCGAGGATAATCCTGACATATATCAAGTGACCAATCAAAATTTAATGATTTTGGATTGTATGTCCCAGATTTAGTGATATGGGACTCATACGCCACCTTGGGCGTATGGGTCCCATCTAAGAATTGGGGTCCCGATCTAGATTTCACATTAATCTAAGAATTTGTTGAAAAATGTGTCCCAAGCTTAGCCTAATGGGACTCATGCACCTCAACTGGCATATGAGTCACACTTAGCTTAGACCTAAATTAAATTCAAATTCTTGGCAGGATTTTATTCTCCTAGATCTGATGCTGGCTTGTAGTGTTGTAATTTTTGGAAATTTTGCACAAACAAGTATTTAAATACAAGGTTCTTTCATTCATTTTCACCTAAGACTTTCATGAGAGCATTCCTTATAGAAAATTTGAGTTCTCAAGAGAATACAAGGGTTTACAAGAGCATTCAAGAGTTGATTATCAAGCATTTTGGAGCATTATCAAGTTTCAAACATCATGTTTGTTTTTTAGCTAACAATTGTGATGTAGGGTTTTATGATTAAAGAAAGAATTCAAATCAAGATCCATATCCTTCAAGAAAGAGTCAAGATCTACATCCATTTTAGTCTTTACATAAAATATTGCAAATGCAACCCTTTTTTCCTAGGGTTTGGTGAGTTACAACATATCATTTTGTTCATTTATCAGATTTATCCTTTCTATTTCATTTCATTTCAAGGTTTGATTTCCAAAACGAGGTTTGACCAAGGAAAACCCCTATCCACTAATAAAACAACATGTTTCCCTCTCTTTAGTGTGTGATTTGAAGATTTAGGTTGAAGATACATTGAAGAGCAAGATTGGAAGAAGTTTTCAAGTTTGCAAAGTTGCCACCTTGTTTACAAGATCACTAAAAGACACTTACAGAGCAGAATTCAACATTTCAGATCTAGAAATTAGGATTGGAAGATAGAGTAGAAGTAGAAGAGTAGATTCAGATCTTGACCTTCTAAAGAAGTAGAGCAACACTGATACACCAATTCTGGTGTATGATTTCTAGTACATGGTTTTTTTTAGCTTTTTGTTCCTACCTAGAAACCCTAATCTAGGACTAAATCACCCAACCTGGTGTATGAGTTCCAGTGTGCATTAAATTCAATATTTGTAGCATTTTATATCTTGTTCCAAGCTTCTACAGGTTTTCAGTTGCACCTTTGTGTCTTCTTAGTTTACTGTTTTGATTAGCATTCATTTCTAGGCCATTCATTTGAGTTTTACATATCATTAGGTTTTGTCAATAGATCTTGCATGTTACTAGTCTTTCCAAGACCTAGCTTGGTGGTGAGCCCCCTTTTAGCCTTTGATCATACCCTAGGATAACCTTTAGCGGGTCTCTTCCCTTCATTCCATCATTGGATTGAGATCTCTAGGGTTTCCTTGAGTGAAACTAAGTGAAATAGGAGGTCCTAAACCCTTAGTTTTCCATCTCCCAAAAGATAAACCCCCCTATTTCTTTGTTTGCAAGATATACATGTGTGAAAGTGATATTGATACTTCATTGTATCTAGAAAATCACCATCAACTTGTAAGAAATAATTAAAAAAACTTATGGTTCTCAATACTATCTAATAAAAGAGCCTAGATATAAATTAATTGGACTAGGTAATAATAAACAAAGATATAGATGGTTTGTTGAACCTCAATAATATAATAAAAAGTATGCTATAGGATATCAAATCGATGATATTATCTAATTGATGAAAGAGAAAAATAAAGGAAAAGAGCCCCATATTGCACCCAGTATAAATCCTAATTAGGCTTCATGTTCATTTATTTATTATGATCTTGATTATAGATGAACCCTCTTGGACCATTAATTTATTCATCTTGTTAGAGTTCCATTGCATTATCATGCTCATTGATTAGCATAGATAAAAAATGTAATATTACTATTCACAATACATTCTACATCTACACATGCATACATATGAAATAAAAAAAATTTAAAAATCAATGGAATGAACAATAATATGCATAATTCATATTTATGAATGACTCATATGTACAAGTGGGCTTATATACTTACCATGACATAGTTTTTGGATTACATATGATTTGATTTTCACTAATTATATATGATTTATGACATGTGCCAACAAAAACTTATTATTGTCATTTATGATTTTACATTATCATACCTTCTTATAGATCCTCTATTTCTCTATTAGTGGCACCTTTCCTTCCACTTCCTTATTTCATGAGCTTCATCGTGATACTTTTCTCATATGGGGTATCTCACTTTTCACATGTAATTTAATGATTATATTTATAAACATGAGTCATATTATTGGGCATTACATTATGTTGTCAAGTTGTCATATTGAATCATCACATTTTTACTATGATATCACACTACCATATTCTTTGGAACAACATTGGGTGGCATCATATCCACACTATGATGATCATTTATTTATCTTTCCTGGTAGAGAACTTTTCTATTGATTCTCTATTAGAATATCATATATTGAGCTCATTTTTCCTATTTGATCAATCTTGCAAATTAGAAGCTACTCAAAAAGTATTTTATAGATTTGTCTTACATAAATTCATGGGATAAAACATATGAAAGAAAAGAACATGGAAGAAGAATCTTCCTCCTTTATGAACTACAAGCTCATTTGTTTATTGTGCATTTAATTTATGCAGTTTTGAGAATAAACATAGTTAGATATGAATGATTCATACATAAATATGTATGTGCACTTAAAATGGGAGAAAATTATAATGGTGACTTGATGTATTTACATTTAATTTTGCGCCTAACTTGGGGGCAATGTCTTCATGAATTTATATAGCTACAAATAACATTATATTATGGACAATTGGATCTATGTACCTAATCTTACTTGCACCTAGCCCTATGCCTATTGCTTATCTATATCCTTGTGTGTATGAAACCCCAATACAATTAGCTTAATTATTAGTTTTTTATCATTAATCTATTTATTACCCATAATCTAATCCTATTGAACACAAATCCAACCTAGCTATTTGACTCACATTATGCTTGTTGTTGTGAGGTCTTCCTTGCAACCATAATCTTGATCATTTTAAATACAAAGATAAATCAAGAATTTAGCCAATTGGCCCCATATTACACTTTGGTTCTAGTTTGAATTTGCACAAATATTTCAAATTTGGTGTTAATTTTAAATGTGTTAAAAGACATTTATTTGCACTCATTTTGATCATGACTTAACATTAGAAAATCTTGGAATCTATCCATTTGCATTTATAGTTAAATTATGAAATGAATCTATCATATATGGCTACACTTATCTTAGTACATGAATAATTCAGTAATAATTTTATAGTTCATGTACATGTGTTGGAGCTTGCTATATATCAAGATATTTTTAAATATTGTCAACTTGGTAGAAAAACCCTAAATTGTTGGAATGTGAAGTAATTTTTATTGTCATTCCAATAGTGGTGAATAGTCAACATTGAGTACCATGATAATTTATAGTAATTTTGACAAATGTTGGACATGTAGTTGCATGAGTCACACTTTCTATTTATGGACATTTTTGTTCAAAAAGGACTCTACAACTTGAATTCTTTATACATTTTGAATTCATTCTTTCCATACATTCTAAGGGTTGTTGTAATTGGGTGATCCAACAATAATGGGTTATGCTCTTTGGCCAAACTTGAAATTGAAATCAACATTTTTCACTAGATCTTCACTTTCTTACACCTATAGTAGCTAAACCATTAAGAATTTGAAGATGAAGAAAACTAGTGATTTGTGAGATTTTGTGTGTAGATTCTAATTATATATATATTTTTAAATATAAATAAATTGTGAATCGTTTTATGTAATTTTTAGTAACTTATTTTCTTACTAAACAAATTTTTTTAAAAGTGATGTTTACTTCAAACTGCATAACTTTTTTTTATAGAAATGATACAATTCTAATTTTTTTTAAAAAAAATTCACACCAATATCTAGTCCATGGATAATTTTTTCATATTTTTTTGTTATATATTTTTTTTAATTAATTTTCCAAGTCAGAGTAATTATAATTTGGGCAGAGGTGTACTTCACACCATATAACTTTTTTTGTATGCATTTGAATTAACTTATTCTTTTTTTGTTAGAATAGAGATATCAATACCTAGTGCACATGTATTTTTTAGAAAAAAAATTCTCTATTTTCCTTTTTTTTTTGTATGTGTGAAACAAAGAAATTGATGTTCATTGAAAAACCTACATTCACAAGAAATAAAAATAAGTAAAATAATCCAACTAAATATATTTAAAATTATATTTTTTGAGAAGATTATAATAAGGGCTACATACTTACAAAACATAAATTTTCAAAAGTGGTTTTTTTATCAGCATTTTGATAGGTGTAGAGGAGACTCCATTATAGGTATGGTTTTAAACTAAAGGGATTCTATCCAAGTGGGTTTGATCTAAGGGGGTTTGATCAAACTCCCTTTAATTAAAATCATTTAAATTGAACCTTTAAAGGCTTAAATCATTATATTTTCCAAAAATATGTGATTTCAGGCAAAAATTGGGATGTCCCAAAAGTGTAACCCATTATTATTGCAACACCCAACGTTGAATTTTTTTTTTGAAAGATTTCTACTTGTGATTTTTTTTTATATAATTTTACCAAGTTTTCCATGTAAAACGATGTGTTTCATGCATATTATTTTTCTTTGCTTAATTTTACACTATAAAATCTTCTCACAAGTGTGTGATAGGTAATATCATTGCCTAAAAACTTATTTATTTGAGAATTCAAGATAGGATTTAAAGAGCATCAAATATTGAGTTTGTACTTACAAATTAAATTTAGAATCACAAAATTGATCTAACATAGAACAAAAGAAAATATTCTAACGTTGATTCACATATACAACTATCTAAAACATTTCTAAATTTTAAAATATAAAAACCTCGCTATCTTCAATAAATAAATAACAATTAACAAATTTTCTCTCTATTTATTACTATTTTAAACATTATCATACTTTCTATCTAATATTCTATATTTTAATCTGTTTTATTTTACTCCATCTAAATGTTCTATATTCAATCCTTTAACCTAATTTATAGGTAATTATATTTATTTACATAAGAACCGTCTTTTTCCTTTTAAAAAAGAAGTGCTTTCATTTGACAATTGAAGTCACCTGCCTCGTGAGTCTTGTGAAAATGTAGAATTATTTCATCCAAACTTCCATTCCACAAGGCAATGAAATTCCACGTTTTAAATTTCATTTCCCACTTGATGTGTCGTACATTTGATATTCAAGTCATTTGTTTTATTTTACTTTTAAGCCAGGAGACAACTATTATCAAAATTATTTTCAAGCTGCAAAAAGTAGAGTATACAGGCGGAATTCCTTCAAAACATTGTGTGCTCTTTGATATTTGTTAATGATGTTTCCTTCTTTAACCACGGTATGACATTGTTTGAGGGACAATTTGAAATATTATATATATATATATATAGGTAGGATTAATTATAAAATCTAATCTTTTGTTTCAATTCAATTGTATAAATAATTTCATTTTGATTTATTGAATTTAAAATATATTATTTTTAGAGTAAATAGTTTTATAATTTAATTGTTGTTTATTATATTTTATGTTAAAAAATGAGCTGAACATTTACGATTTTATATTTATAAACAAAATTTGAGACATTAATGTCATATAGAGACACATGAAAAAGACATTCAAAAAATAGAGAAATCATTATT
>VCHN02001605.1:0-21172 GCA_007115665.2 Sequoiadendron giganteum
TACTCTAGAAAGACTTGGATCTATTTCTTGAGATCTAAAGAATCAGAAGAAGTATTAGAAAGATTCAGAGAATTCAAAGCACAGATTGAAAATCTGTCTGGGAAGAGGATCAAAGTATTGAGATCCGATAATGGTGGAGAATACACTTCTGGCACTTTTCGAGACTTTTGTATTGAAGCAGGGATTAAGAGGGAGTTCAGTGTTCCCTATAATCCACAACAAAATGGTATTACTGAAAGGAAGAATAGGTCTATTGTGGAAGCAGTGAAAGCTATGATCCATGATCAAGACTTACAAATTTCTCTTTGGGCTGAAGCATCAAGAACAGCCGTCTATGTTCAAAACAGGAGTCCCCACAGGATCTTAGAGAATAAAACTCCTGAAGAAGCATTCTCAGGCGTGAAGCCTGAAGTTAGTCATTTGAGGATCTTTGGCTGTCCAGCCTATGTTCATATTCCAAAGGAAAAGAGAACAAAGCTAGAACCTTCTGGGAAGAAAGGAATTCTTGTAGGCTACAGTGAGACATCAAAAGCTTACAGGATTTACATTCCAGGATAGAAGTCTATTGAGATCAGTAGAGATGTCACATTTGAGGAAGATGTTGCTTATAAAAGGTCCAAAGGCACTCCTATGGAGGTCGATGAAGAAGAACCTCCTCAAGATATGGAAGTTGACCATATTCCAGAGAATCTGAAGGAGGATACAGAACCTAAAGAAGATATTGATCCAGCTGAGCCTTTGGATCCTACTGATGGGCCTCTAGACATTGTGATTGGAAAGAAAAGACCTCTTTAGGCTCGCAGGACAATGCAGGAAGCAGAAAGGTTTGCAGCTCCAAGAGGAGCCTTCAGAGAAAGCAAGAGACCTCACAAGTTCTCTAGTTATGTTGCCTTGATGAGTCAGATTATTGAGTCAGAGCCTTCAAATGTTGAAGAAGCTTCTAGTCAACAAGTATGGAAAGATGCCATGATTGAGGAGTATCAGTCTATACTTAAGAACGATGTTTGGGATATAGTTCCTAGACCCAAAGACAACTCTGTGGTGTCTTCTAAGTGGCTCTTCAAGATCAAGCATGCAGCTGATGGGAGCATTGAGAAACACAAGGCTAGATTTGTGGCTAGAGGGTTCTCACAAAAAGAGGGAGTTGACTATGAAGAAACCTTTGCTCCTGTGGCTCGTTACACGTCTGTTAGAACCATCATTGCTATTGTTGCATCTAGAGGATGGAAGATTCACCAAATGGATGTAAAGATAGCTTTTCTGAATGGCATAATAGAAGAAGAGGTTTACATTGAGTAACCAGAAGGATTTGAGGTGCATGGGAAAGAGTCTCATGTCTGCAAGCTGAAGAAGGCCTTGTATGGTCTTAAACAAGCTCCTCGTGCTTGGTATGAAAGAATTGATCAGTATCTTTCAAGTCTGGGTTTCTCAAAGAATGATGCAGATTCTAACCTCTACTTCAAAGCAGTAAATGGTGAAGCATTAATTTTGGTTTTATATGTTGATGACTTGATCATTACTGGTGAAGAACATCTAATTCTAAAATGCAAGAAGGAATTAGCTTCAGAATTTGAGATGAAGAATCTAGGTCTCATGTATTACTTTCTTGGCTTAGAAGTTTGGCAAAAGCCAGATGAGATGATTCTAAGTCAAGGGAAGTACACTGTTGACATTCTCAAAAGGTTTGGTATGATTGACTGCAAACCTATGTCTACACCCATGGAGACTAATTTAGATAAGTTGAAAGAAGCTGTAGCTAGTTCAGAACCAGTGGATTCTACGATGTATAGACAGTTGATTGGTTCATTGATGTATCTAGTTAACATTAGACCTGATATCTGCTATGCAGTGAGTGCACTTAGCCAGTTTATGTGTGAACCAAAGCAAATACATCTTGTAGCAGCTAAACATATCCTAAGATATTTATGCGGCACAATCGGATATGGGTTGAGATATTCTTCAAACGTGGATTTGGAGCTGCATGGTTTTACTGATTCTGATTGGGCATGATGTGTCTCAGATCGGAAAAGTACTTCTGGTTGTTGCTTCAGTTTGGGGACTGCTATGATCTCCTGGTGTAGCAGGAAACAGTCTTCAGTGGCCTTGAGTACAACTGAAGCAGAGTATATTGCAGCTTGTGTGTCAACTCGTGAGGCAGTGTGGCTTCGCAAGCTCCTTGCAGGATTGTTTGGACAATCAATGGAGCCTACTATCATACACTGTGATAATCAAAGTTGTGTGAAGCTTTCTGTCAATCTTGTGTTTCATGAAAGAACAAAACATGTTGAGATCAAGTACCACTATATTAGAGATATGGTGCAAAGGAAAGCTATACAGTTGAGGTATATCAGCACTGAAGAGCAAACGGCAGACATTCTCACCAAGCCTCTTGCCAGGATTAAGTTTGTTTACTTCTGAGAGAAACTTGGTATGGTGGAGAATGCAGCCTTGACTGAGAAAGAGTCTCAGTAATCAGTGATCCTTGATTGAGAATGCAACTCTCTGCTGAGAGAGAGTTGAGGTGCAAGCCCTTGATAATGCAATTCTCTGATGAGAGAGAGTTGAGGTGTAAGCCCTTGATAATGCAATTCTCTGATGAGAGAGAGTTGAGGTGAAAGCCCTTGTTACTGCAAATCTCTATTGAAGAGATTTAAGGTGAAAGCCCTTGTTTCCACCCTCTGGGAGAAGCTATGGTGGATGTCATGTGTGTGACTCCATGACAACATCACGTGAGGGAATTCGTGATGAGTTTATACCATCTATGGGAGTAGCCATAATGGTTAATATCACGTTGAGGTGATATTCTATTTTGTTTTTCATTCTAATATGATGTGTGTAATGTCCCCAATTTAGCCCTATGCTTTTCATTTGGATTTAGCCTAATTTTGGGAACTCGTAGGCTAAGCAGAAGCTCGAATTAGGGTTTCCAAACTTCTTGGAGGATGCTTTCGTCTTTTTGCGGAGCTTGCACTTGGAAATGTTGAACTTGGATTTCGGATTCCTTCTGGGTTTTTTGAGAGCTTCGCGTTGGTGGTTTCGGTTCGGCATTTTGAGCACCTTCAAGAATTTACTATTTTTAGTAAATTCTATTTTTAGCAATGATCCAGTCAGCATCAGCTCAGTCGACTTTCCTCTTCTGGCAGTTCATTGGGCAATTCTCATTTTTGGCTTAAGGGGTTCATTTTGGAGAAATAAGTTATTTTAAGTCAAAATGTTTTATTTTAAAAATACCCTTGGCCTAGTGATATAACTTAACAGTTGTTTTAAAGAAGGGGACTTTGAGGGGTATTTTCTCATGAAGGAAATATTTTTATATTCCTAAAGTTTATAATTGCTCAAGGGAAAATGGATGCCTATTTGAAGGAGTTTATATTTTATTTAAAAAAAGAGAAGTGATTTATATCTCTCAAGGAAGGTACGCCATTTTGAAGAAAGAGTTTTGGTCAAAGATTAAACCTAAAAGCAGCTTGGGATTAGGGCACACTTTCTAGAAGCCTCCAGAGTCTTCTCTTCATTCTATAAAGGAGGTTCCTTCTCTTCTTTTGGATTATCTTATGTTTTATGATATTGTTATGCTGCCGGAATGGCTTTGGGATTGCTTCGAGGAATGAATGCCTCCTAGCTTGGCTCTTCTTCTTGCTTGAAAGATAGCAACTAGTTGAGAGATAGTTTGTAATAGGTTTGTCTTGCATTTCAGTTGAGTATCTTGCATTTTTGGAGTTCTAGATTTGCATTTCAGTCTCATTTTGAAGTTGCTGAAGTCAAGCTGAATCTGTAGTTTCACTCATAAATCTGAAAATAAAAATACAGTCGTTCTGGGTATTGATTTATTGAGTTTCATTGATAGGGGCGACCCTTCTTGCAAAGATTCAGATTATAATATTGAGTGTTTATTTTTTAAAAGCAAAATCGCTTCTCTCTATTGGCCGCACCATTCTGGTCTGCCTGGCAAATATTTAGAAAAAAGAATACTTCGATTTGTTAGCTGTTTCTTGGTCTAGTCCTCATTGCCATCATTATAGCTTTCGTTTGCATCAGGTCTCATGTCATTCTGGCAAGTATTGAGTGAGTTGTGAGCATTTTAGTGGATTCTAGGGTTGCTGGTTATGCATATTACGTTGCTATTTTGTTATATCAGTCTTGAGTAATCTGTATTTTGGTGAAGAGTTGTATCTGGAAGGTCATAATTAACCTTGGAATGATCATATCTATTACTGCAGTAGTGGAGAGCTTCTAATCTTGTTTATTGCAGGCATCTTCTAATATTTTGTAAGCTGAACAGTAGTACTGTCAGCATTTCTCTTAATCTTACTTTACATTCTGAAGCTGCATTGTATTTCTGTATATCTCCGCCATATGGTCGCCTCATTTCCACTCTGGAATTGGGTAGCACATACTTGGTGTTGAGTTTACTTTCAGCATAGTTAGCATCTCCGTCATATGGTAGCTCCCATTCCATCTTGGTTTGGAAAGCACATTCTTGACGTCGAGTTAATTCAGCATCTTTAACATCTCCGTCATATGGTAGCTCCCACTCTGTCTCGGTTTGGAAAGCACATGCTTGACGTCGAGTTATTTCAGCATCCTTTGGTTTTAAATGCTAACCCTAACGATTGTGTACTGCTGCTATCCTTGTTGTAATTGAAAAAGCAAAAAATTTGGCTTGGTATATTTCAATGTGTTTTGTGCAGATGGAAGTTCATCCCTAGCTGAGAGGGAGTGTTGATGTTATTACAGCGTCGGTCTGCACTTCCCAAGAGAAATAAATTAAATATAAAGCAAGTGCCGACCCTATATTGATTCCTATATTGGCCGACCTAAAATTATATTTAATTGTTTATTATTGTAAAGGGCTGACCTGAATGAAGAGGCGCCATATATGACATATATATACAAGGTCATTTTGGTTATTGAAAGCAATTCGAATAAGAAGAAAGTTCGCTACTATCACCAAGAGCAGAATTCACATATTTCAGAAAGAACAGATATCAAGTTCGCATTCCTAGAAGAAGTTTATACTTGAACAGCAGATCATCATCTCTATAGCAGCAGTCCGAATTCAAGTAAGAAGTCAGTCCTTTGTACTAAGAAGGAAGGCGAATATTTTATCAAGCATTGGCCATTGTTGGGCCTGATTTGTAAGCAGAATTTTGTTATTGTATTACCATATATAAGAGAATCATTTGCTGGGTTTTTCTCCCTCAAGAGGAGGGTTTTCCCAGGGTATCTTGTTGTGTTCATTGTCTTATGTGTTGCATTTCTATTGAGTGATATATTATCTAATCTGATCTAAGAAACACTAACAATAAGAAGATGTTATATTGTTTCCTATAATAGTATAAAATATAAACTATCAATCAAATAAAACATATATTGAATTTTTAACAAATCAAGAAAAAATTATGGAATATCATACCTTCTTGCACTAGTATTCTATTTACACAAACACAAGTTTGTCCAGCATTACGAAATTTGGCTGCCAGCTGTATAGCACAATTAAAGGTCTTACAATGTTCAGAAAGAAAATATTAGAGTCAGTGGGCATTAAATTTAAATTAGAAAATATACTAAATTAACTTATTAAATGTAACTATAATCCTCCCACTCCACCTATGATGCTTTATGATTCAACATCTTCCTCACAGTTTTCAACAATTCTATATTTTATAAGATCAATGTTTCCTTGATAAAAGGTGAAATATATTGATATAGGAAAATAAAAGTTACAAAACATCAAAACTCAGCAACATCAATAGAAGATTCAGATAGGTAAAGCTGATCGCAGAATATCATATTATCCATGATGCAAGTAGAGAAGCTAGAAGAAACCAAGCAGAAATAGCAAGATAATAAACTAAAAACTAACAATGTGATGAGCAGGTATTGGGATTGTGTTTGTAACTTTGTTCCCATGGGAGTTTAATTGTTTTGAGATTCATCTGAGAAGAATGTAAAAAGGACTGCATATTTCAGAATCAACAGTAATAATAAACTAAAAACTAACAATATTGATGACCTGGTACTAGAATATTGTTTGTAACTTTGGTCCCTTTGGAGTTTAATATTTATGAGATTCATCTGAGAACAATGCAAAAAAGACTGCAGATTTCAGAACCAACAGTGATAATAAACTAAAAACTAACCATACTAATGAGCAGTATTAGGATAGTGTTTGTAACTTTGTTCCTTTTAAGGTTTAATAGGTTTGAGATTCATTTGAGAACAATGCAAAAAAGACTGCAGATTTCAGGATCAACAGTGATAGACATGGGTATTGTGTCAAATGCACCTAAGGTGATAATCGCTTGTTGGGCATGATGGGGAGGAGGGTTTAAAAAATCTAAGAGGCATTGCTCACAATTCAGCATGTGTGTTGATCCTCTAGGTTTCAAGTCTAGGTGCATTTGGGTAATGGGGGCTTCCCATGAGAGGGAGGAGGCAGAGAGGGATTCATATTGTGTATTTTATGTCAAGGTCATACATAGGTTGGGTTGAGAGCAAAGTTACAATACTCCTCAAGACTTGGTGAGTCTCAAGGCAAGCAAGCCTATCTAAGGCCCAGGGACTTGTGACCCAAGTAATTGGTGAGTCTGGTCCAACTCACAGAGTCTACCTAAGTCCTGGTGGGTGGACTCACGTTAGGGAATAAAAAAAAGAGAAAAGTAAAATAAAAAATTGAAACCTATTCATGTAAAATGAACTCTACCACTCTAAAAGCACGCTTATTTCATTTGCAAGCACAAGTAGAAGAGAAAAAAAAAACAATATAGAGCCAAAATAACATGCCATAGAAAAAATAATAGCACACAAGTTGAACAAAAAAAATTGATTGAATACTATTTGGACAAGTTTGTAGCAGCCCTTGGTTCATTTAAAGGAGCCTATAGAGTATTTGGAAAAACGCACCCTTGATTTGGAATAGCCCACCATTGGTTTGATACAAGTTCTAAGAGATAATTTTGTATTTTGAATTTTTTTTTCTGGCTTTCATTATAGTCTACATTTTTCTTTTTTACATTTTTGGTTTATGGAACAAAGAACAAACCCTAGCTATTTGTAATCTCTTTTTATGAAAAAATCCTAGCTATTTTTGTTAATAAAAAAAAAATCTATTGTATAGCTGCAAATTCTAACTATTTTTATTTTTTCTAATTTTTTATCTTAATTTAACTAAAAATCATAAATGTTATTTTATTTTCCATTTATTTCTCATTGCAATGTATCTTTCATTTATAAATTGTTACAATGTTAGCCTAGTTAAAAAGGAATTTTGTTGGAAACATGCCATCCTTGAGTCAAACAAAGGGAAGATAACTTGTACACATTGCAAGAAAAAAATGATTGGGGGAGGCATTAACAAATTAAAATAACACCTCACACAAATACTATGCTAAGATGCTAAAGCATGCACAAAAGTGCCTCCTAAATTTGTGTGCAAAGTACAAAGCCAATTAGATACCTTTAAGCAACAGAAACAATAAAAAAAGAGACAAAAAGGAGATGGCAGCCATTCATGGAGACTCTTCTTCGACTCGTTCATTTCCTAGATCTTTGAGCTGGTAGTGGTAGTGTTAGTGTTGGGACAAGAGTTTGTGGATCTAAATTAGATTAATGTATTGTGAATGCACTACTCTAGGTTTCCAATCGTCATTTGACAGTATGGGTTGGAATTAAGACAAGCATGATGCAACAAGGACTGCAATCAGAGACTTTTGGTTTTATCTTACCATTCCATTTCACACAGTCAGGTAATTAATTATTATTTTTGTTTCAAAATATGATGTTTAATTTCTTTCTCTTAAATTCTTAAATTTAGGGTTTTCTAAAATTTAAACTCTAAATTCTATAAAATTTATTTTGTTTATTTTAATTGTTTTAGCTCTCTTTATTGGAAAAATATGGTAGATGTTGTAATGTCCCCTTCTCAGCAATAGTCAGTTTTGATGCCCGTCAGCCTATCCCAAAGGCCCGTAGCTGGTCGGAAGTGGAAATTAGGGTTTCCTGTGGTTTAAAGGTTTCTTTTGTGTTTTAAGGGGTTTGCGCGTAGTTGTTTTGCAGAGAGGTTTCTGGGTCTTTTTGGGTTTTCAGAGAGCTTCAGGAAGGCATAAGATGCATCTGCATCAAAGGTCTTTTCCGGACTTACTATTTTTAGTAAGTTGTGACGACTGCTCGGATTGTGGTTAAAATGAGTTTGGAGTCACTATTTTTAACAGTATGCTATTTTTAGTAAGTGTTATTTTTGGCAATGCTACGTTTGGCAACAGTTCAATGCAGTTTCTATTTCAAGCAAAGCAAAATTGACAATTTGGTCCTGGACACTTTTGGGCTTGTTTTGGCAAATTGAATAATTTAAGTCATTCTTATTTTTTTAATATCTTTTTGGGCCCCATGGCCAAGGCAAATGACTTCATGTTGTTTTAAAAGTGGGCCTTTGAGTTTGGACGCCCCATGTAGTGAAAATGAAGTATTTAAAAGTGTTAATATTTGCCTAAGTGTTGGACGCATAAGAAGAGGTGATGAAAGGAATTTTAAAATATTAATTTGTATTTTGAATTTGGGCATCTCTTTTGGAGGGAAAAGGGGAATTTGAATAGTCATCTCGAAAGTACTATAAATACAAGGCTTTGCTCCTTCATTTGGCATCCATTGCTTATCATAACGAAGTGCTGCTGAAATGATTTCAAACCCCTTGCTTCGAGGAACGCATACCTACTAGCTAAAATCAGTTTTGTGTTTTAGAGATAACACCTAGCTGATTGAGACCGCTTCTTCATCCAGAGGTTGCAGAATGAGATTTTCTGATTTTTGGAGTTGTTGGTTGTGCTTGGCTGAAGCACGTTTATGGTTATTGCTCTCGGTGTGATTTTTGTTTGATTCTCGGTATTTTCTCTATGTGTATCCTTGCCCTAGGCGCCACATATCTCCAAGTTTCAGAATTTATTTAGAAGTAGCTGATTTTATAGAGAAGGTCAACCTCCTCTAGAGGCCGCCCCTTGTCTATGCTTGCATTGGAATCCATGTATGGGCATTTGGAGTTGTTTAAGGCCTTATTTATATGGGTTCTTGGACTCCTAGCTCTTGTGGTTCATTTGCTTTCAGTTTGTTGATGATCGGAGCTGCATTGGTGAAGATATGAGCATTTTGGTGATCTCTTAACTTGTTGGTTTGAATTTTAGTTTGCTGTGTTTTCATATCATACATGATTATTCTAGTTATTTGCAATATTTCCTTGGTGTTTACATTCATAAATGTAATAAGGAATATTGCAAATCATTTGGTTTGATTAGAGAGTTAATTCTTCATAATATTACTATATGAGAGCTCACATTGTAACGCTGATTCCAGTAGTACTGATCAACATTTATATTTTTGCACTTTACATTTTGTATATCACACTCCCACTGAATAAGTGGTTGAGTTGTTTATCATTTCAGTTTGTTCTCTCACTCCCGTTGAACAAGTGGTTGAATTGTTTACATTCTAGTTGTAATTTTGCTCCCGCTAAATAAGTGGTCGAGCTCTTATGGTCGGTTATCCGCCTACATTACTTTCCAGCATTACTTTCAGAATGGTCGGCTAGCCGCTTGCAACATTGTACTTTCATTTATGGTTTTTCATCTAACGATCCCCTTGCACTGTATGCTATCACCTCACCCACATCGGGATCTAGGTGATCAAAAAGTGAAGGGTTACCTTTGTAATCGGCCGAGAGTGTACTTGGTCAGTTGTGAGTCATAAGTAAATAAGACTTTAGTTAATATTAATAATCCATGTACTTATGTTACGTACGTGTCATGTTAATTAGTTGTCTCAGGAATTAAGCTCTTGACAAAGTAATTAGTTATAATCAAGGGACGTGACGGTCAGTACCTCAACCACAGCCAGCGTACTATATGTACTTGAGTCATGTAGTCGGGAAACATTACAGTTCTACTATGCTATGTTATGTTCTGTCTGGAGACATTATGATGTAAGTGTCGAATATTGAATAAAGCAATACATCTATGTTGCAATTGCCATGTGACTATTATATGTTATCAATGTTATTTTATATTTCCGTCTACTTTGTACGTCATTGTACCCGTAGCGAGTAAACATTTGGCGTTGTTGCCTAAGCAAATCCGATAAACACCCAGACAGGAGAATGGCGTTGTGATGGGGCAGCTGACCGAAGGGCCGGCACAAGCAAACGAGGATCGTGAAGACGCTTTGACGGAAGACCTCTGTAGTCTGTGGGAAATCTCGTTAAAGGACCACATACGGAGGGAGGCTCTCAGGTGAGAGATCCCTCAGGCGGTCATTTGGGATAGACTATGTGTCAACGAAGAGGTCGACCACTTTCTTACCAGATTCCCAAGACTGATAGCACGCCACTACATTATCTTACAAGATCTCTAGGCTGAGAGGGATCAGGAACGCCGAAGGCAACAAATACTGTAGCGGTACGAGGAGAGAACCAAGCAGAAAGAGGAAGAAAGGGATACCAGCCGGAGACGTATTCCCGGTAACCAACAATGATCATGTGAACACCTTTTAATGCCCGTACGACCAAACAAAGACAAGAATTGAGTACCAATCGGGCACAAAACTGAGGAGGAAAAGGTTCGGCGATCACTCAAACTACATGAGCAAGAAAACCGGCAATGAAGACTAAGGCAAGTTGATAAAGAATTTAATGAAAATCTAATTGAAATAAACCAAAGTATTAGAAGAGCACATGAGAATCTTGAGGAAACAGATCGATCTATCGGTAGAGCACATCAAAATTTTGTTGAAGGGAGGGACGAAGGACCCTTCAGCACCCCGTATGTAGAAAGGTACAAAATCATTTAAAATGAAAAAGAATTAAGTGAAGAACTTGATAGCAGCATCCGACACATTCGGGAGTTGTCCATATCGGACGACGACGAAGGGCTAAGGATTGGAAGATCTGAGCCCAAGACCCCAGGGCGAAGGGAGTACTAGAGGGAACCCCAAGAGACTCAAGGTGTCGAGGACGCTGACGGAAGACATGGGAGTGACTCGTACGTGGCCGAGAGTGCAAGTGACGCACCGGAACGTAGCGGGGAAACCAGTCTAGTCGGGTCCAATACACAAGGACAGCGGGGAAAGATGGTGACTCCAACTGAACAGCAAAAGCTGCCGAAGTTTACGGGGAATGGGTCAGAAGATCGAGTACGACATTGTAAAACATGTGAAACAATTTGGATAGCAAACAGACAGGACTGTCTGGATCACTAGCTGAAAGCATTTCCAACAACACTAAGAGACAGTGCCATTGATTGGTACTCAAAATTGGACCAAGCACAAAGGGCATCATGGAGATTACTCAAGAAGGCCTTTCAGGACGAATTCAAACTCCTGAGAGATGACAGTGAGATTGTAGTAGAAATTTATAGTACGAAGCAAGGAAAGTATGAGAATGTGCGCAAATACTATCGGCGACTCAAAGACTTGTTGGGAAAATTGGAGGTTCAACCGGCCGATGGGCTAAAGAAGCAATGGTTCATTGAAGGCTTGCTTCCGTCGTTGAGGAAGAAGATGAAAGTCGTGCCTCCGTCGTCGTATGCTGAAGCATACAATTGGGTGATGGATATCGAAACCGAAAACAAGACATCCTCCAGAGGGAAGAAGAATGATGACGAAGAAAGTGCGGGGGAGAGCGAGGATGAATCAAAAACCGCACAAGCTCTCCGTCGTGACATGTTGAGAATGATAAAAGAACTGAAAGCCGACAAAGAAGGGTCCAAGGAGGCGAACAAACAATGGTGTACCGAATGCAAGATAAAGGGTCATACAAAAGCGAACTGTCCAAAGAAGATGTTTTGCGATATCTGCCAAGTTATGGGACATTCTATCAAGGAATGCCCATACAATTTAAAAGCCAGAAGTGCACAAGTACTTTTTGCTCAGGTTGAATCGTCGACACTGCCGAACACACCACCAAAGCCCCAATACAATAGCAATGCATCCCCTGGAGGTTACCGAAGCAACATAAGTCCGATAAACATGATACAATACGATACAAAAGGAAGGCCCATGATCCAATGTAGGAAGTGCAACGAATGGGGCCACTTCGCCAGGGATTGCCAGAACAGTCAAGGTTTGGGAGGAAGATTGTGTATGTGGTGTGGACTAGGCGACCATGAAGACACTGAATGCCCTAAGCAGAAGGGTATCCATATGCTGGAATTAGAAGAACAAGAGGTACTGGCGATCACCAGAGCACAAGCGAAAAAGGCCACGTACCCAGATCCACGTACGAAAAAACAAAGGATGAAGGAAGCAAAAGCCGAAGTGGAACTGGCGATGGCGAAGGAGAACAAAATACCTCTGGAGAAACCAGGAACCTTTCGACGATTAGAGGCAAAAACCATCATACGGTAGGTACTACAGACCACCGTACCAATAAAAGTAACTGACCTTCTCCAGACTCTATCGCAGTTGGGACTCACAATGACAAACGTTCTCGGGGATGTCAAGCAATCGCGAGCAGAGGATCGAAGGCAAGAATTGGTACCTGAATTGCGACCGTACGAACCGTACGGTGAACAAACCATTGATCCCATACTACTGACAGCAAACATTGGGAAGATGCCAACGGTTGTTCAGATGGAGTTCGGAGGGAGCATTTTGACAAATACTATCGTCAACGGAGGATCAGGAGTCAATGTACTACCCAATGACGCATGGATGAGTCTCAGAAAGCCAACACTTTGGCAACCGACATTCCAACTCGTTGGTGCCGATCAACATGGCATCAAACTGGTGGGAACGTTGATGGCGCAAAAGGTGGTGATCGGAACATAGCCATTCCTGTTGAACTTCGTAGTCATTCCATTGAAGAGGAAGGCGTACGATGCATTGCTTGGACGAGGGTGGTTAGTGGCAACCAAGGCAAATCATAATTGGAAAAGAAATACACTATCCATAGAGAATGACGGGAGGAAGTACATGATCGACTTGAAGAATCAGGTTGTCAGTGAAGAACTGGCATCTTCTGAATCAGAATCCGACGGGGGAGAGTTGGACATGGACGAAGGTAGGAAAGCAATGGAACCTAATGAGGGTGTACTTGAAATTGAGAGTTGCTCGGAAGACAAGACAAGTTTGTTGAATGGCCTATTTTATTGGCAAATGGAGGATTATGAGGTGTTCCAGAAAGAGTGTAACATGCTATAGATCGAAGAAATCCAAGAAGGAGAAGAGAAGGGCATGTCTAACCAAACACTTCGAGCCGAGTATGGAGAGTACAAAGAAAGAGTATCAAAACCGGACGATACACCAACCCACAAATCCGAACAGGTACGAGATGGAAAAATTGTGCTAGAGCCAAAAAATTAAAAAAATAAAGTATAAGAATTAAAAAAATTTAAAAATGAAGAGAGAAAAATAGACAGAGGAGAGAGAAAATAAAGACAATGAGAATGAAGACAGAGGAGAGAGAAAATAAAGACAATGAGAAAGAAGACAGAGGAGGGACAAAAGAGACGGACGAGAGAGAAAACAAAGACAAAGAAGGAAAAAGTGACAGAGGAGAGAGAAAAAAAGATGAAGGAGAGAGAAATAATGCAAAAGGAGAAAATTAAAAGAATTGAAGGAAAAGTGTTAAGTGAAGAAGAAAATATTAAAGTGGGAAGTGTTGAAAAATTAAAAATAATATGGCCAATTAAAGTGAAGAAAATAAAAATTCGCCAAGCCCTAGCCATCAAGGACGTACGACCATTTAAAGAAATTGGCAAGAAAAATAAAGTTCGGCAAAAAATTAAAAGCATCAAGGTAGTACGGCCATTTGGAGAGAGCAGAAGTTTGGCAAAAATAAAAAATTGTCGAGAGGACAAAAAAGAGAAAGTCGTACGACAACAAGAAAGCACCAGTAGGCGAAGTTTGGCGAATAGAAGGGAAGATTGGAAGAAGTGCGATTAGGAAGGAAGGCAAGACAAATTCACCGTACGACAGAACAGGACACCCCAAAAGGAGGTTGTACGACACAAAATATTGGAAGAGGTCGTACGGCATAAAACATTGGAGGAAATCGTACGGACCCAAGGAGGCGGGACCACAGAGGGCGTACGGCCAAGTAGATTCATCGTACGATCTAAGCAAAGTAACATAGTACGGAGGATTGGCATAGTATGACACTTGACTCAGAGTATTGCGCGGCCAACAGTTCATGGAACAGAAATGAGGGAGAGCAACGTATGGCCCAAAAAGACAAGCATAGTCCGATAGAGAAAGTTCGTAGTATGGCCAAAAAGATTCATAGTACGGCTGGCAACAGGCTCCCAAATTGTACATCACAAAGTACGAAAATCTCAAACCATAAAAGTACGGCACACACAGCAAGTTTTCAACATTCAGTCTTCTCACCTAGTACGACAAAGTGAACAAGGAGAAGAGGTCGTACGACAAATTGAGGAGAAGAGCAAGAAGGTCGTATGCTTCAAAGACTGGGAAAAAGCTAAGGGTGTACGGAGGCAAGACAAAACATTTGTGCGAGGCACTGGAGGAAGGAGAAAGAGCGTCGTACAAATAAAGGAGATAGCCATACGACCCCATGATAGCTTGGTCGTACGAAGGGGGTACAAGCTACTAGTCGTATGAACAAGAGAATTCATTAACGTACGAATGCAAGGTGGAAACTTAGAAAAAAGGTTACAGAAGTCCGTACGAGCCAAGCCATTTGCCATACGATGTGAAGAGAGGAAGGCCATACGGGTGCAAGAAGAGGTGGTCGTACGTATCAATGAGAAAGTCGTACGTACCAAGCAAATAAAGACCATACCAAGTATTTTTTCGTCAGCACTATTCAGAACCTGTGGAAAAATCATGAAAATGAAGCACACAAAGCAGTTTCGAGTGGTATGGTTGATGGGACCCCGCGAGGGGCGTTGCCCCCAAACCCCCGCGAGGGGCACTGCCCCTCGACCCCGCTGGGGGCGTTGCCCCTAGACCTTTGCAAGGGGCGCTGCCCCTTGACTCTACTAGGGGCATTGCCCTTAGACCCCCATCAGATTTATTGGAATTGCCAAATTGCAATGCAACCGACAATCATAGTACAGTCGCAAGAGCAGTTGGTTGCTAAGCAAATGAGAGTTGCAGTTCTCGAGGAGAAGTTGGTAGAGAGAGATGGAGTATTGGGTGAGAGTGACAATCAGTTTCCAAAGAAGGATCAGCTATTGGTAGAAAAAGATACACAGGTGGCTGATGTGCAGCGAGGGAGAGTCAGCCACAGGGAAAAGACAAGGAATTGGCTAGCACCAAGCAGGAACTTGAGTTGGCATTTTTGGTTTTTTAGTCATTTGGAAGAAGACTACTTTGTGGGGGGGATGATGTAGTCGGTCGAGGGTGTACTTGGTCAAGGGACGTGACAGTTGGTACCTTAACCACCGCCAGCGTACTCTATGTACTTGAGTCATGTAGTCGGGAAACATTACCGTTCTATTATGCTATGTTATGTTCTATTTGGAGACATTATGATGTAAGTGTCGAATACTGAATAAAGCAATACATCTATGTTTTGTGCAATTGCCATGTGACTATTATATGCTGTCAATGTTTTTTTATATTTCCGTTTATTTTGTACGTCATTGTACCCATAGCGAGTAAACAACCTTTCATCTGGTTATGTTTATTGAGCTAACCTTAACGGATGCAATATTGTGTGTTGAAAATAAATAAAAAAACTAAGGGGGATATTTCAGATGTCTTTACTATTTGTGGGGCGGAAAGCCCCTAATGATGAGGAGATGAAGGGCTTCATTTTGACTCCAATGGTGGTTGATATGAATGTCACAATTAATGAACAACATGAGAGATCAAGGAGGAAGGGTTACACCATCATGGCTGATGGTTGGAAAGATAAAAGAAATAGAACATTACTGAATTTCCTTGTTTCTTCCTCAGGTGATTGTCCTCAAAATCTATTGATTTAGTGATTAAGATTTTTAATTTCTACTTTACTAACAACATTAGCATTTTAAATTTCATTGTTTCTTTCTCAAGTGGCATACTTTATCTTAAATCCTTTGATGCTTTAAGAAACATAAATATTGTTGAATTCCTCTACAAGATTTTAGGAGTCTTAGCTAAGGTTGGTGAGTGATGTAGAGGGAAAGGAATTTGCAAGAAAATTTACCTTGTTCAATGACTTGTTTGACAAAATGTCTCTTCTAGTAGCCCTATTTTAGGGTAAATCTGAGGCAGCAACAATTTATATAGAGGTGTTGAGGGGTCTAATGACACTTTGAGATACCATTTAGGGAGTTTCAACTCCTAGAATTGCAACCTCCAAGCTGAAACAAAAACCCTTCAAAACGAACTGTTACTAGTCCTAATTAGCCCTCTAAGTTGCTAAAACAAAGTTTTTTAAAATAATGCCCTCACACATGCCAAAATGGTACAAAAACTATTTGAACAATTGAAGTAGGTTGCCACAGACCTACACACCAAATTTTATGAATTGGGTACGTACATTTCTTGCAAAACTCAAATTTCTTCCATAAAACCCTAGGCAGGGATTTGATAGGGCAGCAAGTGAAAAAAATTGTTTTGAGTTAGTATTCACTTTCACAACCTCTAATCACATGCATTAGGTCTGTAAAGACCCTTAACAACTCCAACAACAAGAAAATTAGACAACTAACTTCAAAATTTGCTTATTTTGCAAAAATGGAGATCTAGAACACTAGTACACCCTGCCAACATACCTGCAAACAAAAACTTGATTTCTTTTTTTTCAAACACGATACAAAACTAATTTTTTCCCTGTTTTGCATATGCTTAAACATCCCTAACTACCTACCTCACGTCCATGCAAACCAAAGTTTGTTTACAAATTAAGCATTCAAACCCCTAATTAGGTACTTGGGGTTGAGTGAAAACCAATGTTACAAGACTCGCCTAGAACTAGCGAGTACTCGTGAGTCATGGGGCAGGTGAGTGCTGGCGAGTTTGCAAGACTTAGGAGCCGAGTACTCGCTGAACTCGTGCTAAACTTGCCCAAAACCGGTGAGCCCCGCGCCTTAGACTTGGCCGCGACTAAGTGGAAATAAAGTGCAAAAAAAACATTTTCTAAGCTTCTTTTTTTTTCTTCTCACTTTATAACTTGCCACTATTCTTCCAAAAGGCACTTCATTTCATTTTCAAGCCAAGGAAGAGAGAAAAAACATATCCTGGAGTAGTGCCAATGATGAATCATGCTCATAAAACCTACAAAATACATATCCCTTGTTGCAAATCTTTGCATCTTCACAGTCAAAGACACAATCAAGGATTATCTTATTTCATACATTGGACAAACTTGTTTAGTATACAAGGATGCCCATAGGCAAAGTTGGCATGCTACAATTATTATACTGTTGAATACAAGTTACTTCATAGTTGGCAAGAAATGCCATTTTCATTTGGCAAAAATGTATCAATCATGCCCTACACAGGCAACTCATAGAACAATCCCATCTATTGTTATGCTACCCAAGGTCAAACCAGAACATAACCATTTACCTTTTTACTTAACCATTCCTATTTGTTAATGAGCTTGAAAACAAAACATGCAGTCTTGAAGGCTTCAAGAAAACTTTAATAATAAATTCCTCACTTGAATATACACACCAATCATTGAGACAAGCAAATATCATGGCTAGACCATCATCTAGGGCCTATCTTAGACGCTAGTGCATGACTTGTTGTGATGTTGGGATGAGCAATGCAAGCTCCTCTAAGCCATAGACTTAGATTTTTAGTTTTGATATTTGTATTGATGCCATCGATTTCATATTCCATGAGTTTTGTATAGGTTGGACAATATTTATGTCTAAATGTGTTATTTCTTTCAACTAAAATTTGTGTTTATACTTATGTGATCGATGTATGTTTGTGTATGGGATCAAAGTAGTTTCTATTTGATTAAGTTATTGTGTTTTTAAAGTTTATTTATTAAAGGGTGCATGAAACAAGTTTTAAATCCTTTAAAATCTCTGAATTTCTTGGGTTTTTCAATTTGCCAATTCGTTGTTGAGTTTGGGCTTCGAGTTAGAGTCAGAGTCAAAAATCAGCATGCTGAGTCCGAGGTGAGTCTCAGTCTTGTAACACTGGTAATAACACCAAATTTTGAAATTTATGACTACTTGTTTGTCCAAACTTAAATAAACACCTCCTAACATGTGATTAAACACCTAACACTACATTTTAATGCAAATCTAGAACAAGATAAACTGATGCTCCTACATCAGTGAGGAAAATGTTGTGCAAGTAATTATAGATAATGTAGCAAATTATGTCATTCCAAGCAGACTTCTCATGAATGGGCACCCATCCTTATTTTGGACTTCTTGTGCTACTCACACCTTCACCTTGTATTGGAGGATCTTGACAAAATCCCAAAGATCAAAAGTATATGTGAAGCACAGTGAAACAAGAAATTGCAAATATATATACAACCATGCTTGGGTCTTCAACCTAATGAAAAAATTTATGAACAAGGAGTTGGCTCATCCCAAAATAACCCGCTTTGTAACAAACTTTATCATGTTGCAATCTTTGCTTCAATCAAAGGCTGCTATGAGGTGCATGTTTTAGTGAAGACTGGTCTATATCATCATATGCTAAGACCAATGCAATTGTTAATATAGTTAATTGGATTTTCGATGAGCATAACTTCTAGCTTCCGATGAAGGAGATCATAGACGTAAGTTTATATTTCCATTCTATTTGTTTTTTAATTTTCAAGCTCATTTATGTTAATGTTTAATAAAATTTCAGCTCACATACCCTTATTTAGTTGTTCTTCAATTTGCTAATCTGAGAAGCTTGAAATGGGCTATACATATGAAGGCAAGGATAAGGCCAAAGAGGCCATTAGATCCATTTATGCTAGGGTTGAGGATTAATATCGTCCTATATAAGAGATCATTGATCAATGATGTCACCTTCGACATCAAAATCCCTTCTATGCAACTGCCTATTTCTTAAATCCAGCTTTTTAATTCCACCTAGATTCCAAAACCAGTGAGGAGGTTTTGAGTAGGTTCTACACAATCTTAGAGTGGATGGTTCCAGATCCTCAACTTTGAGCAAAGATAATTTCTCAAATTGAGATCTACAAACTTGCACAAGGGGACCTCTTTGTGCAAGACATATGCAAGGCAACTTAAATGACATTGCAATTAGGTAAGTCTATTAAGGGTGTAATTTAAGTTTAAAAATTAAAACTTGTCCCTTTTTTTATGTTGATGTCGAAACTCAAAGTTGGACAATAAGATTGAGTTTTTTTCCCCTTTCAAATGCATTGTGAGAAAGGTTTGGTTCTAAGGTGTCAAATATTCAAAAGTTTCTAGTTCGTGTCTTGAGCCAATCATGAAACGCTCCATGATGCGAACGAAATTGGAGTATGTTTGAGCAAATACACTCCAAAAAATTCAACAAGTTTTCAATGCAAAGATTCAATGATCTTGTTTATGTTCATTACAACTTGTGCTTCCATCAGAAAAAAATATTGGGCATAGACTTATCTCTCATCACTCTAGAGGAGGTTGATCCACAGTTAGACTAAATCAATGAAATTGAGAATCTTGTTTCAATGAGAAGGACCTTGCATGGGTTGATCAAGCAGATCTAGAGGTAGAGGCAGTAGCCACGAAAAAAGAGGAGAATAGAGCACAAGTAGACCCCTTGGATGTTGGTGTCACCGATACACAAGACTTGTCATAAACTATGGATTTTGGGATGAGTGATGCAAACTCCTTTGAGCCAAAGTCTTATGCTTTTTAGTTTTGATATTTTCTTTGATGCCATGGATTTCATAATCCATGAGTTTTGTATACACTTGAGAATATTTACAATATATATATATATAATTTCTTTTAAGCTAAAATCCACTTTTATACTCATGTGATCAATGTATACTTGAGTATGTGATCAAAGTAGCTTCTATTTGATTAGTTTATTGTGTCTTTAAAGTTTATTTATTGAAGAGTGCATGATACAAGTTTGAAATCCTTAAAAAAATAAATTATTTGATGGTTTTTTCAATTTGTCAAGTCTTGGAAAAGTCTAAGTGTCGAGTCCAAGATCGGATCAAAAACCAGCTTGCTAAGTCTAAATTGACTCCAATTTTTGCAACTATGGTTGAGTGTTGCCATCTACTCCTAGTGTTGTTGTAGGAAAGACCCAATATTTTTCATTAAAAGGAAGAAAGTATTAAAAGTCTCTAAATTGCAGCAAAATAAATCCTCAAAACAGCCAAGTCAGCATTAAAAAAACTTAAAATGAGTTGGCTAAATGTAATATATAATTGATAGCTATAACACATACAAGAAATATCAATTATCCATTTTACACATGTTGTACCCAAAATAAAAAAATTGCTTCAATAAGGCATTTTGGTAAAAATGGTCTAAATCTTGTAAAATCGTCATCAAAAGTCAATTTTACGTCAAACAAAGCAGGGGCTTTTTGTTGGTTTATTGTCAAGAGTATACTTGCAAATTTTCAAAATCTTGATTTTTTTTAAAAATTAGGGTTTAAGGCCTCTATTTTTAGGAAAACCCTAAAAAATAGGACCTTTCCAGAAATAACGCAAAATGATTTTGATAGGTCAATTTCACTTCACGATCACATTGGTCAAGTCAGAATCACAAAAAAGTCAATTTTACTATGGTGGGTCTATTTCACTTTTTCAGGAGAAAAGATAGGACCTCTGAGATCAACAATGGCAGATGGCCAGTACCAGGTATCAAGATCTAAGCTTCAGATGCTGCACAAATGAGTCTATGGCGAAAGATGCTCGAAAAGATGCTTCACGACAAAGGGGAATTTCAAAATTTGAAATTTGCTAAAAATATTCTAAGTCTAGAAGATGCACGCCTTACTACAAGGGAGATGCCTTGGCAGTCAACTGCTTGGTCAACATTTTCAATTGTTCGTGCATGAGAATGGTGAAAGCAATCAAAATGGTGAACGTGGTCGCGTCGTCGACAACACGATCAACCCAGTCAAGCAAGACGATGAATGCAAAGCACAAGGAGGTCAAAATCATCAAGAAATGGCTAACTCTGGAGCCCAAAGCGCCCCTGTTGGCCAAGGGCGCTCATGAATTCAAGAGGCCAATTGCAGTTGTTAAGAACTGCAAAGCCAATCGTCTTCTTCAAAATTCTGCTAGCTTTCTGATGGA
>VCHN02005078.1:0-10417 GCA_007115665.2 Sequoiadendron giganteum
AAAACAAGGTCAATACTAGCGTCGATGAAGAGTTTGGAGCTAAAACAAGGTCAATACTAGCGCCGAGGACGAGGTTGAGGGCACTCAGGGAAAATCGACGACCAAGGGACAATGAGTACTATAAGTTTGGCACCCCCATTCTCTTTAATTTGAAATTTTCATGCCTAGTTTCTAAATATAATCTCGTACATTGGCCCCCCCATTCTCGTAAAATGGTATAAGATAAGACAGAAAAAATAAAATAGCTTAGTCTTTCATATTTTTATAGTGATTACTAGAGGCACATAGACCAATTCTTCATAATAGAAGAATTTGATCATACTTTTCCAATGATGGCATTATGAGAAAACCTTAGGTTAAATGAATAATTCCTAGCTAAGTTCTTGAAATCGTATCCAACCATATAAGAGAAGACCGTTGCTATGTGTACTTGGATAACATGGAGAAAGGCTCTTTGGGCTCTTTCATCAATCTACGTATTGTTAAATTTTAACACCTAAAAGTGAGAATGAAGAATCTTTCCTAGAATGGTGGCCAATTATGCTTCTCAACACCTAGATTACAAAATCCTTGTCAATATCATTGCCATCACAATTAAACCTATTGCTTGAGATATAGTCATAGAGGTAAAAAAATTGGCTTTCTTGATAGTAGATACATTCTAGACTGTTCAATCCTTGCATTGAAGATTGTTGAATGGACCCAACAAACTACTCATGATGCCCTTACTATTAAGTTAAAAGTTTGACAAGGCATATGATTGCATCAAATGTCCTTTCATTTATAAAAGGCTCAAATGGATTTATTTTCAACCCTAAATTATTATCACACATTCAAAATTACAAAATACCAATTAATGAAGAACCTTCATTTGAAGGTGATGTCATCATGACCTTTGAATGAAGAACCTTCATTCAAAAATGATGCCATGTCAAGACTTTCAAATGAAGGTATTTTTTATTTTAAATATTTCATGTCCAAAATGCTTTATAAAAGGAACCTTGGCATGAAGGACCTTCAAATGAAGACCTTAATTCAAAACAATGAGACATAAGTCATTTTAATACCCACTCCAAAAAGGTAACGACCGAATATATCTCACCCAAGGTTTTACATGGAACATTAGGATTTATATGAAAGCCAAGGTAAAACCCAACCTTAGGTTCCTCCCAAACAATGTAACAAGCTAAGACAAGGGAAAAACATAAATGGAATTTAAAGAACAAGATTTGAAACTCCATCAAATCCACCATGATGCACACCAATCCACCGAGTTACAGTTCCAAGACAGTGGGTGGATTGGTGGATGCCATTTCTATTTAGCCCTCAAACCCTTACACAAGCACAACAGGGCAATCCCTATATTTGATTGTTTAATTCCATAGTACAGTGATTGAGAACTTCAAAACAAATGCAAATGAAAGGGAACACATATATTTATCTACACCAATGATCTCAGAGCATTTCAAGCTTGTATGGATCCATACAACACAAAAGAACTTTAGAAAATTTGTAAGAACACAGAAAATTGCTTCAAGAACGTGGTATCTGATATGAAATTTTGGCATCAACTCCTCCAACAATTGCAATGGGATGGGAATACAATATGATAGAAGTGGGATAAAAAATGCATCGTTTGAAGCATCAAACCAATATGCAAAGATGAAAGAAAGTGTTGATAGGGTAGGGTTGGATGGAACAATCACTGTTCCATGCTCTAGATCTTACTTGGAAGACCCCTATGGTGTCACACTCCACCACCTTAACCTATAGGACCTATTGCTTGTTTAGGTACCCGTGGTTCACCTTGCCAACCCAGCTATCATGACAATTCAACCTACCAAGTCAATCTTTGTGCAATGTTTCTAACTCTTCCTTAGCCCTTAATCTACCCTAAAGGCTATCATACTCCAGAACTAGAACTTAGCTTTGCAGGGGTGTGGAGATGTTCCTAATAGGTTCTTTCCATCCCATTATGGCTCTGAAGGATCCTCCTTACTCCATCTTTTCATCGCTTCCACCAAACCCTCATCTAGGGTTTTAGTCCAATAGTCCTAGGCATTCCAATTAGGCCTTCTTCCCCGAGAGAACACACTAATACTCCAAGGTCTTCTAAAGAACATTGAATTCTTTTTTGGGGTTCCTGGTCCTCATGCCTACCACTTGAATATTGTAGTGGTCTTAACCTTCAATTGCCCGTACACAGACTGTACCTTCATTTTGGAAAATTAGGCCTCTTCTTTAGGTTTTCCTGACCACACAGCAAACTGTCAATTTGTTCTCCCTCCAAATGGACTGGTGGATCCTCCTCCTTCATGCAAAGTCTTTGCAAGGAAACTACCTACCCTCTCCACACCGTGACTTGACAGGGAATGATCACCCCTGCAAATCAAGTGCCATGCACTCCATGTCTTTCCTAGCCGGACACTGTCAGGCTTGCCTAGGAGAAGACTTTCAAAGTGTTTCCTGAGCTATTCATGACTCCTACTCCTACCTTATATACAACCATGGAGTCTAGACACAATTCCCAAGAGGCCATATGTTATGTACAGGGGAAATGTGATCTAAAACTCCATTTTCAACTCACAAACTGTCAGATCAACAACTGAGAAAGAAACAATTAACTACAAATAGAAACTCAATCGAATTAAGAATCAAAACTACTACCACACAAAGATTAGTTAACACTCACATGACACTCTACACCCCCTAAAAAATCCTATTCAATCCATTTAAGCTCTCTTTTGAATCAAAACCAGAAATTCACATTAAGAATCCACTGTTTTTACTTGGAATTCAAAATTTCAAAACAATGTAAAAGCTTCTAACCTCTCTTCCATGCCAAGGTCTCCCTTATATAGGGTCACTAAAGTAGTTAAGCTCAACCCTAACTACTCCATGGCTGCTTGTGGCTTCCAATAAGCCTTATTTGCAAAATTTTAGAGATTCTAACACCTAGAAAAGGTCTACAAAGGTCTTAAACCATCCTTGTAGTCAAACCTCAACCTAACAAATGGTCAACATGACCTTTACCAACACAATACATGATCTCAAATGCCTCTAAGGCACAAACTCAAAGAAATAGGAAGAGATTGCTACATTTGGCCTAAACAAATTGCCAAATCATGACCTTCTAGTCAACTTTCCTAGGTGAACTATGGGGTGCTCCTGCACCAAGTGCTAACCCCTTAAACTGAAAAATTTTCTTTTAGCTTTAAGTTTGTTGGGTAGCCAATTATTTTAAGTTATCAAATCCTACCATCATACATAATCAAAATGTTGTTGTTTCAAATGACTATAAGCACTAACTTTCACTATTTGAAGATGTTGAAACCTTGTCATAGAGAATTAGAACATTGATGCAACCACTCATCCTACCTTAAAACATACCAAAAGTCTCCTAGCAATTAGACATAGGAAGATTTAAGATGACTTAAACATTTTTTATTTCCAAAGCATAAACTTATGATGACTTTACCAGGCCTAGTACACACTCCCTCCCCATTAACCACTTAGACATATGGAAATTAAATGTAAATTTTCTGCTATTTTTAGTCATGTAGGTGTCCAATAAACCACTTGGTGGTGTTTCCCTTCAAGTTTATTTACTTGAATGAAGAGAAAAAGTCCTTTGATTACAATTAGAGAATACATTTGATGCCTTGGTTGTGTAGCTGGTGGACCATAGTCACATTTAACACTTGTTACAAAGTTTGGGAGTTAAAACGTTAAGTAGATTTGATTTGTGATGGACACATTTGGACGGTAGTAACAATAACTTGCAATCTATCAAGACTTGATTACCTTATAACCTATCAATTTCTAGTGATGAAATGATAAATTAATCATAATGTCACCTTCGGATCACATCACCATGAAAGAAATTCATCCAACATCCTTATGAGTGCAGGCACCACAAAATAGGTATTTGTCAGATTTGTCTTCCTCAAGCGAGGGAAATTTAGGAAGAGAAGAGGAAAGCGAGACATGTAGTAGGTCTAAAAGAGGGAGATCAACTAGAGGTCAAAATAATAGAAGAAAATTCTGTAAACGCATGGAATTTTTTCTTACTGAAGGGGGGTCATGTTCTTATGATGATGAGAGCATAGGTGACATCGAGGTGCCCTTGAGGTACAAACATCTACGAAAACAATGGGTACCCAAGGAACTTCCTCCAATAAACACTGATCTTTGTGTCAACGAGAGGATATATCGCATAGCACCATCGTCATTACATGGTTTGGGCCTATTTTGCATGGATGGCATAAAAGTCTGTTATGACAAAGTTACTGAGTTGATGGAGTATGTTGGACCCTATTACAATTACAAAGATTGGATGCAGCCGGTTCGATATACACGAAGTATGCGTAGGTATGCACTATCAGCAAATTATATACAACTAAAAGATAAGGATCAAAATAAAGGAGTGGCTAGGTACATTGATGGGAGGCCAAAAGCATCAGGGAATATTACAGGGTTTATAAATAGTACACGACCTGGGTCAACAAATAAGCAACCCAATTGTATATTCGAGGCAGGAGAGGGAAACCGTGTATTCGTATGTGCGATAAAATCAATCACTGTGGGGGAAGAGTTGCCAACCGATTACAATTTGAATCACTTAGATACAAACACAATTACTATGGGGGTGGTATGTACTATATATATACCATTTTACCCAACCTCCAATTAATGACTCCAATATACCATTTTATTATTATGTTTTTTTTCGTAAGTCTATTGGTTTCATTTCGGTAATATTTTTTATATTTAATTTTTGTCACAGTGGGACATTGATCATACAAGGAAGGCTCTGGACCAGAGCGTAGATCGCGATCCATCTTTAGGCGCTTCTATCCGACAGGTTTACCTCATTGTAATTGTACAAATTAGATACGAGCAAAATGTTTTATTATTATGTTTTTTTCATGAGTTTATTGGGTTAATTTTGATAATGTTTTTAATATTCTTGTTGCAGTTGGCTGATCGAGGAAAGGCACCAGCAGTACAGGAGAGCATCCATATGGAGGTGTAGTCACTATTATGCGATGATGACATCGCATTTTCCACAAACCCTGTGGATATGATGAGGAAGGCCCAAAAAAAATGCAATCAAGAAATCCTTCAGTTGGTATTCGTAGTGCCTCAAATAGATGAGATAAGAGAAAGGGTTAAAATATTGTCTAAGAGAGCACAAAACTTGGAAGTAAGTTGTCATGAGATCTTTAATTATAACATAAGTTCATTCATGGTTTTATATTTTGTACTCTTTTATGTCATGAACTAAAATATGTGTTGTTTTTACAGGATTATTTGCGTCCTCATGATCATGTTGCTGGCCGTGATCAAGGTACTGCAAGTGTTTCCCGGGAAGTAGGGGATGGTACAAGTGTCAATCCTGATCTTCCTGCGCATACAACACATCATCCAACCCCATCATCTATGCCTATATTGTCATCTGAAATATCGGCAACACATACCATGCAGGCATTCAGTAGTCCACCCTCTAGCAGCGAACACATGCCACTACATGTGTCAATACTGGTGATGTTTTAGCAGCATTTCCTGGATCTTCCCGTATTACTGGTATGGGAACATTGTCGGTCACATTTGTGGTGACCGAGGATTTCCTTCCCATAAAGATAGAGAAGGTCCCAAGTACTTTAAAATGTTTTAATTATTATTTTTTTATTTTTTTAAGTAAGTGCTAACAGTGGGGATAGCGCCCTATTATATTGATTTACAAAATGGCAATATTTGCCTACATTATAATTGCTTGTTTATAGCCACTATATATCCAACTATATGCTTATCATGCTTTATGCTACTACATAGCTATATACTACTCCCAGTGCGTACCCCAGCTTTACTGCATGTTTCATTCTCCTTTTGTTGAACCAATCCTCATTTTGAACAAACCTTGCAAAGGCATTCATGTCATTGTTGATTATGCCCGCCCGATATACATCCCATGCATTGCCTAGGAAGCAGCTCATTGCCTTGGTCTGGTGCTGCGAGCTATTAGTGCATTCCTCCCCAGCTTCAACCTCCACTTCTTTCCCGTCTTCCCCTGCCCCATTTTCTCCAAAGATGTATTTCAGGGAGCTCACCATACCTTCCGCGAGCAGTTCCAAGATAGCATTTTCTACCGCTTCAATGTTGATCAAGATAACAAAAACCCCAAGCTTCTCCACCAATACTTCTCTGGTGCCCAAAACATCTATTAATAGGCTTAGGACTACCTCATAGATTCTGCCATCGCACCAGTGGTTCCCCTCCTACAGGATCTCCTGGGTTATTTGCTCTATTGCTTTGATCACTTGCAGGGAACCGACTGAGAAAATCCTTTTGCACTGGGCTCTCAACGTCTCGTTCGAGCAAATACAATGCACACCGAACTTATACACCATTTTCCTTCTGAAGTTTGAGTCTGGAGCAGTGCCTTAACACCTTTTATCCCCCAGCTTCCAATAAATGCTTGCGCTTGTCCCGTGAGTCTGGCACAACTTCCTAATGCTTTGGCTAAATCCTGCTCGAGTCTTATCTATTATCCCATCCGATTGTCCCTGCTCACTGCTTTTTAGAGATTTCAAAGATCTTTCATCCGCCCAAACTGTCGGTGATTAGAAGTGTTGGCAGTTTTGACCACTGCTCCATGTAGTTGTCAACTTTTATTACCTTTCCTTGATTTACTCCGTAGTTTGCCAGGAGGCCCGCAACCTTGTTAGCTTCCCTATAGACATGTGATAGGGTATATTCATTTAATTTCCAAAGAAGGGATTTGATTGCTCCTATCCAATTGTCTAGTTTCTAGTTTGGTGTTTTCCCCGATGTGATTGCTTGAATGCAGATTTGAGAACCACCTTCTATTTCTACCAAATCAATTCCTTTCTTTATACAAACTTCCAATCCCAATGCGAGCACCTCCATTTCTGCTATACTATTCGTGCACGTATCTAAGTTTTTGGAAGCAACCCAAACACCTTGCTCTTCTAAGTTTCTAATTATACATCCTACTCCTGCAGGAAATGATGTTTTTTATAAACATCTAAGTGATATTTCATTGGAGCTCTTTGGGCCCACCATACGTACACGGTGGAATGCCCAAAATCAAGATTTAAAAGATGAGCTCATTAACCGTTTAGTTGTGTTGTTCAGTGATAAAACATTCAACTGAACCAAGGTCCTTAAGAAAGCTGGTACCTATCTAAAGTATGTGAGGGACCAATATAGGTCACATTTAGAGAAGAACAAAAAGTATGAGCGTCCCCCCATGATTCTGGAAAGGGAGTGGAAGGACTTGGTGTTGGATGGAAAGGAGAAGGCTGAAAAGAAGAAAGGAAAGATACTACCGGACCAAGCAAGGTATGTAATACTATCAACAATTTAATTATATACTAATTAATCTTTCTTTTCACATAATCTAACGTATTTCAAATTTTTCATAGGTTGCCCGACACATCAAAGGCAACAAAGGAAAGACTAGAAAAACACGGGCAGCACAAACTTGGCTCTAGTGGTTATATGAAAGTAGCCGCATGATTTGTAAGTATCAATAAATGAAATATTGCATCCAAATAATAAATTGCAAACAATTTTGGTTTTATCACACCATAGAAGAAAATTTCATGATCGCATGCAAAAATGCAGGGTTGTGATTTCAACAGAGTGCCCACAAAAGAGGACCTGAAGATTTCCTTCCACCAAGGCTATGGAGCCCTGACTGAACAGCTAAGAGTTTCGACTGGGAAAACACAATCTTCCACTGCATCCAACACGCAGGTAAATAAACTCAATAAAGTTTATTTCAAATTGAATACTTGTGCAATCTATTCAATATTAATTTCCACCATAATAATTTACCTATTTGTTTTACATAGATAAGCAATGATAATACTGCACATGACATTGGAATGCAACCTGGTGAGGGTGGAACACAACCTACCGATGAAGGCCATGGTGTGCATCTCGGTACTGGATGTATTCATGTGCTATACAAAATGCAGTATGGATTAATACAATTAAACATCTTTAATTGCATTTGGTGTATTAATCAATGTAACCTTTCATGTTTCAACTTTAGAGCATGTAGAGCGTGATCAACATGTTGAGCATGATCAGGCTAGAGAAGATAAGGAACATGATGTGGCTCCATCAGGTAAAGAGGACCACTCTAATGTTCTTTTAAACATATTTAATTGCAATTGGTGTATTAATTAATGTAATCTTTCGTGTTTCAACTCCAGATCAGGATTTAGAGGGTGTTCAACATGTTGAGCATGAGGCTATAAGACAATATCAGGAACATGATGTGGCCCAATCAAGTAAAGAGCACCACTTTGATGTTCTTTTAATTAATGAAATATGTGTAACAATAATAATAAAACATATCAATTTAACATTTCTTTGCTATTGCAGTAGACCCCCCTTGCAGCCTCGTCCACGTTGTGAGTACATGACTAGGCATACATTAAGATCATGAGCAGAGCTCAAAACAACTCAAGGGGGGACAAATGATTTTGAAAATGATACTCCACTTCCGCTCTTTTTAGCTGCAAAAAAGAAACAAAAAAAGAAGTGATTGTAATCATATTATGACAGCCATATTTTTTATAATATGTAAAAACTGAAAAAATGAAATATGTTAATGAATGAATGTGAATATGTTAATGAATAAATGTTATATATTAATGAATGAATGTTATATGTTATTAATAGATGAATGAATGAATGTGAATATGTTAATGAATGAATGTTATATGTTATTAATGCAAGATGAATGAATGAATGTTATATGTTATTAATGGATGAATGAATGATTAATGTTATATGATTAGGTATGGGGAATTGAGAGTGATTCACGTGGTTGTCCCTATTAAGTAGAGAATATTAAACTATTCTCAAAACAAAGAGAAGCTCAATAAGGTAAGTAAATGCACTTTTCAATATAAGAAATGCATCGTTTGAAACATCAAACCAATCTGCAAAGATGAAAGAAAGTGCTAACTTTTCACTATGAACATTTTGTTGTGTGTGGATTTGGTTTCAAAGCTCTGTTGATGGAGATGGCTTGTATGACAGCCAAGAAAATAGTTATCATTATTGCTGCTACAAACAGGCCTCAAATCGCTGTAATAGTCTTGATCTTTCAACGAAAAAGGTTTTTTTAAAAAAATGCACTTTCTCGTCGAATTTATGATGAACCGAAAAAATTTCCAACGAATTTGCAATGTATCCGATGAATTTTCGCCGTAATGACTTGCCTATTTTGTCGCTCGTTCGACGAACTTATGTCACTATTTCAATCTAAACTATGTCACCAAGACTCCTGCCGATGTAATCTTATCGGCGTCATATAGCTGCTCGGGTAGACATTTAGAACTTACTCCGATGATATATGTCTTGCGGATATGCTTTCCTCGGTGAGACAATATGTCTATCTCACCTATGAAAATTTATCGCTGAGACAAAAAACCAGTCCTCCCGATATATCTTCTCAAGCAATTTTGATCGCTGTAATAGTCTTGATCTTTCAACGAATAGGTTTTTTTTTTAAATGTGCACTTTCTCGCTTCGAGATTCGTGAACAGAAAAGTATCAAAATGAGATTTTGCAATATATCAAATGAAGTTTCTACCATAATGACTTTACACTGTTTAAATCCCTCGTTGACCGAACTATATTATTTCAATCTAAACTATATGCTTGAGACTCCTTGCGATCTTAATCTTTATAAATCATCTCATTTGCTCATGAGTGGTGGAACATTGAGCTTATAGATGATATATGTCTTCATTCTCTTTTTCCTCAGTGAGATAATCATATCTATCTACGTAGATGAAAGTTATCAGCAGGAATGAGAGAAAACCGATCCCTCCTGATATATCCTTCTCAGAAGTGATTTTTACGATGTTGCGTAATGATGTGGAATCTTTCAGTAGATAAGTTTTTAAATGTACACTTTCTACGTGAATGTCTCTGATGTGGGCTTGTGAAAGCGTCGACAATTTTAATCTCCAGATAAAGTTTAGCCGTAATAGCATATTTTAGATTTTGCTCCATTAACAGAGAGCTTTTGTCTGCTTCTTCAGAAATCTAAATTATCTCGAGACTCTCCTCTTAGGTATATGTAATCCTTGGTGGCCGTCCTTGTAAGTGGGCCTTGAGAACTTACTCAATATTGTAATATCTTGTCAATGCTTGGCTCATTGCTGTGGGAGTGAGGACAGATGTGAGGCAGTGAAAAGAATTTATGCGTTGAGGACAAAATCGATCCTCCAGAATATTTTCTCAGAGGCAATTTTCATCGCTATAACAATATTGATCTCTCAACAATATTGCCAATATGTCGAATTTGTGTCGTAATGGCAATGGACTTACGTTGTTAATCCGATGGTTTGGTGAAGGTATGCCTCCC
>VCHN02001941.1:0-19267 GCA_007115665.2 Sequoiadendron giganteum
TGGAATGACTCACACTTCTGTGATTATCATAGGTGCAAAGGTCATAAGACGAACAATTGCCAAGGGTTAAAGAATATTGTTCAGGATTTGATTGATAACCATACCATCACAGTTGAGGGACATAATGTCAATAATGACCATCAAGCATTCAAGAATCCGCTCCCTAATTATCAAAAAGGGGAATCCTCGGGTGACAAGGGCAAGAATGTTAATAACATCCACGACATCATTATCAATCATATCTATACTAATGATCCTCAAATCAACGCTATCTGAATCAAAGGTAAGCAAGAATATCAAGAGGTCAATGCTATGACAAGGGGAAAAGCCAAAATCATTGTCAAAGGAAGCTCATCTAAAGTAGCAATTCCCCCTCCAAGTCAATACAATTTGGTTGATCAACTACAAAAAACATCAGCCCAAATTTCTATCTTGGAACTTTTAAAGTTATCACCTACACATAAGGACATTTTGGAAAAGGCCCTTGTTGATACAACTGTATCCTCTGATCTGGATATCAATAAATTTCAAGCCATGGTGGGACACTTGTCCTCCTACACATGTTTATCTTTTTCTGAAAAAGATGATTCATCCATAACCCATCTACATAATTCATCACTCTATTTAGAAGTCATGGTTCACAAAGCCCGCATTAGACATGTTCTCATAGATGGGGGAGCCAGATTAAACATTTGTACTTAAAAATTGGTTCTAGGTTTGGGGTATTCAGCAGACTCTTTAGATCCACAGACGAAAATTACAATCAAGGCCTATAATGATTAGGAAAGGACTTCCAAAGGCCTCATCATGTTACCAATCAGAGTGGGACCTATTGTGAAGAATACCTTTTGTCAGGTTCTTGATCGGGATCTAACCTATAACATACTATTGGGTCATCCGTGGATCCATGATATGCAAGCTGTTCCATCTACTTATCATCAATGTTTGAAGTTTCCATACGATGGACAAGAAGTAACAATACCCACTGATCACATTAGCAGTCAAACTTGTTCTAACCTAAGAGCAACTCAGGACACACTCGTCCCACATAATAGAGAGGCTTTGGCCATCTCTACCTACAAAAACAAAGAAAAAGCACAAGAAATGATAAGAAATTTTGACAACAAGTTAAAATTGAAAGATAATGGGGTGGGAGAATATTCTTTATCTCTCTCTAATCTACCCCTATCTCCAAGATCCCATGGTCAGCCGTCAACATCTATAGAAAAGGCTACAACAGTTTTAGCCTCAACTTCAGCCCCCATCACCAAGTTTAATGGGACATTTATCAAAGAAACTGAAGTAGAAGACAAAGCTATTCTTGATTGGCTCTATAAAGATGAAGAAGAATCCATACAACATATCAAGTTACCCAGACAACAATATGGAAAGGGTTATGCTATCATGCAACAAATGGGTTATGAAGGAAATGGCCCTCTAGGTAAAAGGAAAGAGGGTATTGTTGAACCTATCCAACTAAAAAAATTGCATCCAAAAGATAAGACTGGGTTAGGATATGGTGAAGATACTAAGGAAAAAGTAACACAAAGGCCATCTAATGAGGAGTTAGCTGAATCAATTCTGAGAATTCAAGCAGATAATTTTGAAATAGACTCAAATGAATATGAATGGGATGACTTCTCGGACGATACTTTCATCTCAGAGAAAAGGGTGGATGTCATACACAAATTCTCACCTGCATTCTTACAAGGAGAAAGCTCAAGACCTCCACTTGATTATGTCATACAAAGCGATCAGGACTTTAGTGAGACCAATTCGATTCAAAGTGAGATAGATCATTTTGAGGAAGATACCATCTTAGACTTCTCCCATAATAATGTTGACAATAACATCATGACCCTAATGGCCAATGACCTTACTCATCCTAATGATCCATTACCTTTGGTTCATCCCGAACTCATTGATTGGGAACAAGTCGCACCCACTGATGTTCCAAATTTTCCAAATGACGAAACCATAATAAACTTTCTTTGTTCATCCCATCCCGAAACAAGTTCCACCGAGGAATCACAAGATCAAAATTTTTGACAGGAAAGTGCCAAGTTTCTCAGCTATGAAATAAATAATATAAAAAAAAGATCTAATGGTGAAAACCTAACAAAGGCAGTATTAGATCAAGAAAAATGAAAAATGAAAGAAAGATCTAATGGTGAAAACCTAACAAAGGCAGTATTAGATCAAGAAAAGAGGAAAATAAAAAGCATATCCAATGGTGAAAACCTTTCAAAGACACCAGAGGATGGGAAACTTGACACTCTTTTAGAGTATTATCAGGAAAGATCTTCCATTCTAATTGAAGCAACGTAGGCACTCAATATAGGTACTAAAGAAAAGCCTAAAGTTTTGCAATTGGCTGCATCTCTGACAGATGAAGAAGTACCTAGATTCACAAAAAATTTCAAAGATAATCAAATCAGTTTTGAATGGTCCTACGTAGATATGCCTGGATTGGATCTAGATCTCATCATGCATCATTTATCTATTACATCGGGGGAAAAGCCTGTAAAACAAAAACTCAGAAAAATGCATCCACATGTTGCATTGTTGGTTAAAGAGGAATTAAAGAAACTCTTAGACGTTGGATTCATTTGGTACATGGACTATGCAGAATGGATCTCCAATATCGTGCATGTTTCGAAGCCAAACGGAAGGATTAGAATTTGCACAGATTTCAGGGATTTGAATAAAGCATGTCCTAAAGATGACTTTCCCTTACCAAACATTGATATTATTGTGGATCTAACTGCTGGACATGCAATGTACTCATTGATGGATGGATTTTCAGGATACAACCAGATAAATATTGCACTAGAAGATTAGGATAAAACAACATTTACATGTCCTTGCGGCACCTATTGCTGGAACGTAATGCCATTTGGATTGAAAAATGCAGGAGCTACATACCAATGAGTAATGACAATAATTTTTCATGATATGATGCATACATTCATGGAGGATTATGTTGATGATCTTCTTGCCAAATCTAACACTAGAGAAGGACACATCGATATTTTATCTAAAATCTTCAAAAGAATGGAACAATTCAAAGTAAGACTTAATCCAAAGAAATGTGTCTTTGGAGTGAAATTTGGAAAGTTATTAGGATACATTGTGTCGGAAAAGGAATTGAAGTGGATCCAGCTAAGGTACAAGCAATTCTTGATATGCCACTACCAAGGAACATTAGTCAACTATGCTCTTTACAGGGATGGTTACAATCCATTCGAAGATTCATTACTCAACTGGAAGATAAAAGTTTACCATTTAGACATCTCTTGCGTAAGAATGTTCCATTCAAGTGGGAGTATAAATGCGAAGCAGCATTTGATCAGATAAAGCAGTATCTCATGAATCCACCAGTGTTGATTCCACCTGTACAGGGTGCACCTCTCATATTGTATATGCTGCCATGGAAGTGTCTTTAGGAGAGTTATTGGCACAAGAAGATAACTCAGGAAAAGAACAAGCCATTTATTACATCAACCAAACTCTAACAAGTCACGAGCTAAATTATACCTTCATTGAAAATGCTTGTTTAGTAGTGGTATTTACTTCTCAAAAATTATGACACTACAAGTTAACTCATATAGTAAAGCTTGTGGCTAAGATTGACCCACTCAAATATCTTCTAAGTAAGGAAACCTTAACTAGCAGGTTGGCTAAATGGGTTATGATCGTAAGTGAGTTTGATATTCATTATGTGGATCGAAAAGCTATAAAGGTAAAAGTAATTGCAGATCAATTAGCAGAAGCACCAATACTAGCAGAACACCCAATACATGTTGATTTTCCTAATACCGACGTGTTTGCAGTAAATGTCCAGCAGTCATGGTCACTCTACTTTGATGGTTCAGGAGCAGGAATTCTTTTTATTACACCTCAAGGACATATAATCCCAAAATCTTATCGGCTAATGTTTCCTTGCACAAACAACATAGCTAAGTATGAGGCATTGATAATCGACATAAGAATTGGAGTAGACTGGAAAATCGCAGAACTTCAAGTTTTTGGTGATTCACAACTTGTTATAAACCAAATTAATGACAAATATCACACTAAAGATGACAAGTTGATACCTTAAAAAAGAATGGTGGAAGATCTCAAGAAATACTTTGTTCATATCAAGTTCATACAGATTTCGCGCATTGATAATAAAGCAGCAGATGCTATGGCTACAATCACTTCTCTACTCCAGTTGACAAAGAATAAAAAATGGTACGATTTCCTAGTGGAACAATTGTTTTCTCCTGCCCATGAAAATCCTAAAACTCAAATCATTTTCCATCTGACGAGTTCTGACTCTTTCTTATATGGCCAAATTTACACTTACCTAAAAGATATTACTTTACCCTTAGGCTTGTCTAGGAATCAAAAATGAAATTTCATTCGTCAATCATCCCGTTACACCTTAATTGCTGACATCTTATACCGGCATGGTCTGGATGGTACCCTCCTTAGATGTCTTGAATGCGATGAATCAGAAAAGGCCTTATAAGAGGTCCATGGTGGAATTTGTGGGATGCATTCAAGTGGACTAACCTTAGCGAAGAAACTTGTAAGATTAGGGTACTACTGGCCAACCATGGAGAAAGAATCATTCACCTTTGTGAAGAAATGTGCAAAATGTCAAATTCATGGCAATCTCATTCATGCTCTTGCTCAAGAATTACAACCCTTCACCACAACATGGCCTTTTGCTCAGTGGGGATTGGATTTGGTTGGCAAGATACATCCATCATCTTCAAATGGACATAAATTTATCATTACGGCCACTGAGTATTTCACTAAGTGGATTGAATTTGTTCCTCTAACAACTGTTATAGGTAAAAAAATCTCTTCATTCATCTTAAATTATATCATTTGCAGATATGGCATTCCTAACTCCATTATCACAGATAATGGTAGACCCTTTAAAAATTAGGATGTTGATGAACTATGTGAAAGATTTCACATCCAGCACCGGTTATCTACACCTTATTATCCACAAGGGAATGGTCAAGCCGAAGCTTCAAACAAAACAATTCTAAAGATTTTGAAGAAAACAGTGAATAAAGCAGGTCGTGATTGGCATGTCCAATTGAATCCAGCATTATGGGCCTATAGAATGAGCATTCGTACACCGACAGGGGCTACTCCTTATGCATTGGTCTATGGAGTAGAGGCTATTTTACCACTAGAAGTTGAGATTCCTTCACTTCGAGTATCACTCAAAGGGCTAATCAATGATGAAGACTATAGAGTATCAAGGTTGCAAGAGATAGAATTGCTTGATGAACAGTGTCAAACTGCAGTTAATCACTTGAAGGGATATCAACAAATTATGTCCCGTAGCTACAATCATAGAGTCAAACCATGAAATTTTCAAGTGGGTGATTTGGTTCTCAGAGAAAACCCTCGAAATCAACAAGATCGGGAAAAGAAAGGCAAGTTCGAACCTAATTGGCTGGGTCTATTCGTTATCGCTGCAGCATACGGATCGGGGGTATATCAGTTGTCAACAGCATAAGGGGATCTATTCAAAGATTCAACCAACAACATTCATCTGAAAATGTTCTACACCTAAGAAAATATCAAAAACAATATAAAAAGTTCTAAAAAAAAATTAAAAAAATTTCCTTGATGAAAACCTGGCAAATAGGCATCTTGGTAATAGAAAAAAAATCATAAAATTAGGAAAAAGTACAATAAAAACAAATAGTGAAAACCTAGCAAATAGGCATTGTTTGTGATTTTATTTGGCTCTCTCATCTATTAGGATTCATTCTGCATATCCGTCTTTTTATTGGCATCACGCACACACCTCACCATCGCATTCGCATTGCATCATTTCCTTGGAATGAAAAGGATCTCATCATGGATTGATGATTTGAGGGTTATCATCGCAATAGCTGTGTCTAGCAAGAGTCAGAGTACAAGGTCACTAAGGGGCAGTTCGCTTCTTGAAGCTTTTCTAGCAGGTAGTTGGTAGCATGTGTCTAGAATCAGGATATCGGAAACAACAGTCGTGTCCAATTAAAATGAGCTTACATGACTATTTTGAAAGATAATTAAAACAAATTGGATGATCTTAATATGAATAAAATGAATGACAAACTTAAAAGCATAAGTTGCAAATTGTTGTTTTGATATTTGATGACATCATATCTTTGGAGTGGTTCAATGATGTATTGAACTAGAATCACAAGGAAGAAGTATGATTTTTCTTTTCTTGATGTTTGTAGGTTAATCATTAGTATGATGCAAATTGGTCATGGGACATGATCTAAAAAGTATCATTGATGACATTTCAGAATTTGCATAGGAAAATGATTAACTTTTGTCTATTTATGCAAGCAATACTCAGGTTGTCTTGGTTCAATTATACCTCGATGCTTGTATTAGCTTGCTACATCAAACATTATGAAAGAAGTACTTAGGTCATCATTGGTGCTAACATACCATTTGATGCTTGTACTAACTTTCAACATATCAAAAGGCTCAATGATGACAACTAAACACAGCAGGAAATGGCAACAAGGAGAATGGTTCATTATTTCATTTAGGATTTGCATATTTCATTATTAGGACTGCATTATTCATTTGCATTTCAAGGGCTTTTTAAATAGATTTTTGAGGGTTGGTCAAGAATAATGGCCACATTCTTGAATATCTTTTTTTAGACAATAGTGGAGTATGACTGGACATTTGTTACATCTCATTTTCATTATCATTCACATTCATTTCACATCATTTTCCATTATCCTTATCATTGCACTTGCATATTTACATCATCATTTCATTTCATTATCATCTCATTTTATTCATCATGATCATTATCCATCATTACATATCATATGCATGGTCATTATTTTAATCATTCATTAACATATACATTTACATATTTCACACACATTCATAAAATTGCATCCATTTCATTCTTTACACATCATCACTTAGGTTATCATGTTCATTTAAATCATATATCATAAGTTCATTATATAAGTGCATTTTCATTTCATCATCATTATCATGATCATTTACATCATAAATCATGTCATGTGGATATCATTCATTACGTATTACATCTTCATAAATCATATCATCTCATTTTCATTTAAGCATGTACATCTTACATCATACATTCATTACATGCATCAAGAAGGAAAAATCATTCAGATTACATCATATCATCATACACGACATCGCATATAAAAATAAAAAAATGCATCCATAACATGAGCATAAATCATCCATAACACGTGCATAATCAAATCGCCACTGCATCTCATAAATCTCATCAAAACAAATGTCTAGAAATACAAGGATATCAAATGTTTTAAAAAGATATATCGAATACAATGGCGTAAATGTGTACATAAACTCATCACTGAGAGGCATCTGGCTGTGGGACATGACTGTTGCTGCCTCTGGAGGTAGTAGGTCTCGATGGATTTTTGCTCCCAGAAACTCTGATCTCTCGTCTGGCTGGCTGACCCACACTCCTGCTCGCACTCCTAGAGTGATTGCGTGAATGGGTTCGGGTCCAAGTACCTGACTGTGTAAATTCTATCCTCTGCTCAGATGGTACTGCCTCAAAATACCTCATCCTATAGTACTCAACCTCCCGAGTAGTCTCTAGCCCCTCTGCTACAACCTCTCCAATAGAAGTGCTCTCAACTAATCTCAGCAGTCTCTTGGCTACCCCCTCAGCCTGTATGCATCGCTCTCTGAAGTTGTCTCTCTCGGCTGTAAGCTAAGCTATCTATGGGTCAGGAGGTAGTGGCTATGCGATCTGTGCCTGCAACTGACTAATGGTCACCTGTGCCTATGCTAACTGAATCTAAAGAGTCTCAACCTCAGCCTACAAAGTATCCACCTGTCCCTGTGATGGAGCCCTAATAGTAATCTGTGGAGCTGAAGTACTGGACTGACCCACCACTCTGGATGTCCGTGGCCTCATATTGAAGGGCACATCAAGGAAAAATCTCTATCTCCCACCACCCCCATCATCCCCATCACTATCTATGGAGTCATCTGAATCTATCTCCTCATCCTCCGACTCCTCCTCATCCACATCCATGGCCACCCGACCCATATTTGTGGCCTACTCTGTCGGTACCTATCCTTGACCTTGTGGCTGCCCTATTGCTGGATGTCTCTGTGGCTACTATCGCCCTACCCAAATAACTGGACCTCCCATCAATAGGGTAGGCTCCTCTGGACTGGTAAACCTAGGAAAGGGATGTGTGTAGAAGTACGCAGCATAGTCATCTATCATCCCTGCATCTGTGACCTCTGGCCGTATAGTCCAATCCTCTGATTGTAACTCAAAATAATCCTCTTTGGCTACCTCAATGGTCAAAATAGGACCCCACTCTAGTATATCCTCTCGGCGCCTGGCATAGTGTGTCGCCCCCTATGGCATCATCTGTACCCATCCAAACTACCTTAGAACCCTCTGACCCAGAAATTGTTCAATGATAAATGGGGTGCGTCCAATCAAGTATCTGGACCTTGTCACATACGGCAGCTCTATGTCATCTGCATGCCATGGATCACAATCTACATACAGTCTCCAGATAACCATATCCAAATCATCTAATACGCACCGCCAATACTCCAACTTGCCCAGCCTAGGCTGGACAAGAGGCCTAGTGTATGCATAGACATATGGGAACCCCAGGGGACGATCCCTCTGAACAATGGGATGCGTGATGGAAAAATGCTCCCATGCAAAAATTTGAATAAGAGTGACTCTGCAAGAGAGACTCTTCCCATCTGTATATACGACCTGATGAAGATTGTGGTACAGATGGGCAAGCATGCATGAGCCCCATGCATATCTGGTCCTGTGGAGAAGCATATCCTCCAAAATCCTCCCCCAACCAACTAATGGTCCCTTTGCCCTATGATCAGGAAAAAAGAAACCACCGATCATACTTGCTAGAACTAACGGCAGTGGGGCATATCCCGATATCATATCCTTCTAGGCAATCTCATACCCATTGGCATGGGGATCCTAGAAAACTCACCTCAAAGCATCAGTCCCTCCAATCTCCTTGTGATCATAGATCACAAGCTCTCCAACCACAGGAATACCCAGAATCCTGTAAATATCCTCAGGATTCACCGTGATCTCTCTAGTTGGCAAGTGAAACGTGTTATGCTCACTATGCCATCTCTCATCCAATCTAGTCAACAGTACCCTATTGACATGATATTGTGGCATCGTCAGCAACAAACCTAACCCACACTGATGAATGATCCCTAAATCATCCTGGGACAACTGTGGAATCATCTCCCACGTCTGAGGGAATTTCTCCCTAAACTAGAGGAGGTTAAATTCCTCCTTTACAATCATACCAAGCACATCAAGATTCAATCAATCAGCAAGGATTATCAAAAGTAAACATCAAGCAAATCATGTCAAATCAACTGAATCATATCAAAATCATCAATCTATCCATCTCTTTGTTTTTTTCTTATCGTGAGGAAAGCATATCTATGAAGCCTTTCAATCAGGAAAGCAAATCTATCAAGCCTTTCAATCAGAAAAAAAAAATTATTAGCCTTTCGATCAGGAAAGCAAATCAATCATCTCTACTATTTGTTTTCAAGCATGAAGAAAAATTTATCATATCTCATCTTGATGTTTTCAAAAGCATAAAATCAATTGTCTAATTTAGCAACAATCATCAAACACATGTCGATTTTTCTTCAAAAAATGAAATTCAGCGAAAATCCATGTATGCGCTAAAACAGGTCATCAATGTGCTAAATCATGTATGTGCAACTTTACTCCTTGGATGCGCTAAAATAGGTCATCAATGCATTAAATCATGTATGCACTGTTTTATCTAACCTATGCGCTAAAATAGTTATCCAATGTGCTAATTTACCCCATGTGCTAAACTAGCATCTAACCCGGCCCCGACCAGCTAGATGTGCTAAAATAGTGATCCAATGCATGATTTTATCCTATGCGCTAATTTGCAACCCTATGTGTGAGTTTGTATGTGCTAACCTATTTTATCGATGTGCTAAACTAAATTTTCTATGCACTAAAACATAAAATTAAAAATCAAAAATTACGAAAAGCCATCAATAATTTCACTTAAAATTCAAAAAAGAGGATTGGATTCACTCACCGGAGGTCCATATGCTGCTAGTTTCTGATATCGACAGGCTCGCTCGACTCGATGGCACTCATAATGGATCGGCATCACTAATATCTCTCTGAAAGCTCCAAAATTCTCAAAGATTACTGTTCAAATGAAAGTGACTTCTCACATTTTTCACCTTTAAAGGGGTAAAAATGACATTTTTATTATGCAAAGTGCTATTTCGAGAGATAAATCACCAAATTTTCTCTGAAATCATCTGAAATTCTTCCAAATTAGCCTCATAACCATTCTCATCACGCGATTTATCTGTCAAGGGGGCATATAGCATCATCAGTTAAATTTTTCAAAATCAGGGGCAAATTCTTTGAAGCAATGCATAAAACACATCACTTCAAAGAGAGGCAAAATGTACACATCTAAAAATGGTCAAGGTTAACCAAACCTATTAATTAATTAGATATGAATTATTTAATTAATATTCTTAAATCATCTACATATAAATAAATTTAATTATTTATTTATATTATTCATTTTCCAATTCTTCTAGTTTAATTAAATAAATAAAGTTTATTTAATTAATTGCTACCTTCCTCTTAATTAATTAAATAGATTTCACAGTTTATTTATATTAACTATCACAAGTTTAAATTCTAAATTTAAATGATATTCTTCATTTCACATTTAATTAAATATTTTCAATATTTAATTAAAACACTTTATGAAATTCTTCACTCTTCTCAATAATTAAATATTTTCAATATTTAATTAAAAGCTTTTTCTCTTCTCCATAATTAAATATTTTCAAATATTTAATTATGAGGCTTTTCATTTCCCATACATATTTAAATATTTATTTATTTAAATTATGGAGACATCTTTCATTTTGTCTCTTCATTTTCCATCTGTCTCTAAAACTTCCATCTTCTTTTCGAATTCTCGATCTCTCACCGTTCATTTCAACAGGTTTGAACTCAACCGTTGATCTTGGCCAATTGAATTCCAGCCTTCAAAAATCTATAAATAAGCCCTCTTATGAGTTGAAAAGGACCTTGAATCCTAGATTTTCATGCGTAGTTATTATAGTTGCATTTTAGCATTTCTAGCATTTAATTAGCATTTCAATTTCATAGCTTAAAACATTTTATTAGTGCACATGCATTTTCATTAATCTCATTCTCTCAAGCTGCCATTCTATAAGTTGCTGTTTAAAACAACTGAGAGCAAGCATCTTGAAACGAATCCTTGGAGATAGAGGACAATGGGACGAATTTGAAGGAGCTGCTTGTGTTTTAGAGTTTGCATTTTTCTTTCTTTAATTTAGTTTCTTTAATCTAATGTTTCATTGGTGTATTAGTTTAGATTCATTTTGATTTGCACATTCTAACGTACACATATAAAAAATTACACTAGATAAAATGATTTTGTTTAGATTTATGAGTACTATAACATTGGACATAATTTATCCAAAAAAATAAAAGAAATAATAGTTTTTTGTTTATTAGAAGTAGTTTTGAACAAAGCATATTTAGTTAACATTTTTTCCCCCTACACATATTCCTCTTGAGTGCACTCTACTATGTCATAATTTTCCTTCACCTTGCAAAGGAGTAACATAGCGATAAACTTAGTTTATCTTCATCTATTAGCTTGGTATGTTTTCATAGTCCTTGGTTTTTCATGCTTTCTTGTAGAGGAGTAACATAGTGGTAAACTTAGTTTATCTTCATCTATTAGCTTGGTATGTTTTATAGTCCTTGATTTTTCATCATTTTCTTCCAATTTAGTGTTTGTCCTTGCTTATCATTTTACTTCTTTTATTGTATATCCATCATTAACATTCGATTCATGTTCATGAAATGAATTTGACAAAGGTTAAGTCAACATGTAATTTAGGTGGTTTAAGAAAGCTTATCATTGTGAGTTTCAATTGGGTGATTATGAATTGATAGTTGAGCTTAATGGAGTGTTTATTTGGTCTTAATTCCAATAGTGATTTTGAATTTTGAAAAAAGAGCCTAATTTCCTAATATTTATGCCTACTTATCCCTTAATTAAATTTTGGTAAGTGTTGTAAGGCCATATGAAATAAATTCATGGGGTGAACCTGAAGCCACACAAGCCTCATTACTCCACTCCATACCTAAGTAAATGCAATATTTGACATTTTCTTCACAAAAACAAATAAATTTCAAGTCAATGATGATTTATAAAAAACTATTCATGCTTTTAGGTGATGTTTCATTTGTTTCTAAGTTGTGCCATCTACAATGGGTTTTTGTGCTTTGCAAATGCCCACAATCTTGGTTTGGATTTCTTCTAGCATGTGAACAAAGTAATCTACAGGTTTTGGGGAAGACGCCTACTTGTGTGCATATAAATAAAAATATGCTTTTGAAATCATTGGCATTTTATTAAAAATGCTCTATTCAATCTCAACATGCATCCTTGTTAGGGTTCCCATCATTACAAGTTGATCAATGGATAAAGTGGATTCATAGATAAGTCAACAATAGGGAAACTAAAAAGTGTCTTGTACTAAAGAAGTGTTTTAAAATGAAATTTCAAGCTAACAAAAAGAGTATTTGGGCTTATTGTTTATTTCATATTATTGAAGATTTTAAATTTTTTGGTGTGAAATAATTTTTCGTGTGGGTTTTCTTGGTGGTCACAATGTACATGTGTGTGGCTACAATGTAGATGCATGCATCATAATTTGACAAACATAATTTTATAGCTAACTTGGATTTGATTGTTGGCCATTTCTATTTATAGAAACCTTGTAAATTTTTGGTATGAAATAATTTTGGAATGAGTTTTCTATGGCCACGATGTACATGTGTGCATCACAATTTGGCAAACATGGTTTATAGCTAGCATAAATTTGATTGTTGGTCATTTCTCTTAGAAAATAGAATGATTCTTCATATTGGCCACCTCAACCAACAAATATGCCAATTTCTTGGTTATTTACTCTCATATGTAACTCATAAGATATTCTTTGTCATGACCCATCTATCAACTAGACAACAAATACTTTTATTATAATTTACTACAAAGGTGGTACTTGCCACCATGTAGAACATTTCTATAGTTTAAAATTAAAGAAACTCAACTTCAATTATATTATGAGGGTTTTAATATCAAACTCAAAATCAACTTGTCAATCTAGAAAGGTCGTTTACAAACTAATCATATGCTCATCAATCTTTAACAAATATTTGTCTCAAAGAACAAACTCAACTTCAATTATACTAATCCTAATTGTAATACAACTATAATCTTCATTGACCCAATAAAATTATAATACATTTGACTTAAACTATTATCCTATCTAATGATGAATTAATGCATAATTCATCAGTTATCCAAACAAATAATATTATTACAATACTAAATCAAAATTACCTGTATCCATTGGCCTTACCAATTGCTAAAGCCAATTTTACTACATTATGTAACCGGCCATTTCTTGTGGGGGGCTGAAAGGACGGAGCCACTGGTCACAGAAATCATCCGTGTAATTCTTATTTGTATTGCAGGGATACCTGTGAAGGCAGTCGTCCCAGCAGCTGCTTTCCAAAGGGTGCTTCTCCCTCATCACTTCCCAAACGGCGGTGTTGCACTTGAACCCGGATCCCAACGCAATCTGCAACACGCGCTCGCCCACTTTGAGCCTTCCCTTCGCTTCCAAGTAAGCCATTTCATACCACACTCCGCTGGAGGACGTGTTGCCGAAGCGAAAGAGCGCCATGCGCGAGGCCTCCAGGTTGTACTCACTCAGCTTCAACCTTTTCCCGATTCCACTAATAACACCGCGCCCTCCCGGGTGGATGCAAAAATGCTGAAACGCCAGCTTGAAGTTGGGAACATAGGCCTCCACCTTCATCTTCAACACCTTCATGCAGACCCAATTGTAAGCGTAGTAGAGCTGCTCCCGCAAGGGAAGGACTTTGGGCCCGAGAGCCTCCAAGTTGTTAGCTACGGCCTTGGCAGCAACGCTGTGGAGAGAGAGGGTGGAGAGAAGGCCTGAGACGGACGCCGTAGAAGCCGTCGTCGTCCTCCTTGACAAAGACGCAACCGTAGGACTCGTCGTCGGCGGCCAGGTTGGTCCGCACCGAGTGGAGAAGCCGCATTTTGGCTCGCCCGGCGTCTTGCGGTTTGTTGGAGAGAAGTAACGCGGCTCCGCCGACTCGGAAGAGGCAGTTGCTGACCATGAACGTCCTATCGGTGCCATGGTAGTTTGAATTGACAGTAATGTTCTCCGTGGAGAGGATCAGAGCGTAGGAGTCCGGATATACGTGTAGGAGATCCTTCACCATGTTCACCGCTAAAACACCTGCGCTGCACCCCATGCCGGAAAGATTAAATGTCTTCACGCTCTCCTTCATTTTATAGTGGCTCGCTATAACGGACGCGTGCGACGGGGCCGCCGTAAAGGACGAGACGGTCACGATGAGTATGTCGATGTCTTGCGGTGTGACACGCGTCCTGGCAAACAGCTCGTCCGCCATCGCGATGAAGCTCTCTTCCATCTCCAACCGCGCTTCCTCTATTTTCGGCACCATTTCCTCGTTGAAAAAGAAACGCGACAGCGAGGTCTCTTCCCCCAGACCGGACCGCAGTAATATTCTCCACTGGAATTTCGAGTGTTCTGCAATGATGGGCTCTCTCCTCAGCGAAAGGTAAATGCTCATCTCCGTGTTAGCCTGGCGCTCCGCCGGCGGTTTGTAGCAGGTGAAGTCTACAAGATAACATTCTCGCCGCCCTAGTTTGCCGAGGACGTGAAGCAGCACCCACCCCAGCGCCGCCACCATACTTATCTGCGCCACCGCTGACCTCTTCTCGACCTGCATAACACCGTCACTAACCGCCAGTGCGATGCTGAGCACTATGACAAAACTGACCCAACTCTTCATATTGGCTTTCTCCAAAGAAACCAAATCCTGCTCGACCCGTTATAACAAAAACACCTGATTAGCTTTCTTCCCATGCTCAGTATTATATGGTAGTAGCGGCTTCCCTAAATTCTTATTATTAAATCACCTCTACCAAAAGTATCGATGGGTGGCCAACTATCACTCCAGGACATAATTAGTTTGTTGGAATGAAGTGCAATTTAACGAACAATTGATATATATGTCTATAAGTATTTTTGTCAAATTTATTTGGTTTAGGTAAGGGGGTGGGGGGAGCAGGCAAGGCAAGGGTTAAATTTGATGGTCTTAATTGTTCATTATGACTTCCTTTTTCTTGTCATAAGGTGTCATAAGGTGGGGAGGCAAGGGGAGGCAAGGCAAGGGTTAAATTTGATGGCCTTAATTGTTCATTATGACTTTCTTTTTTTTCTCATAAGTCACATTAGCATTTCAAGAACAATGTTGATTGGATAATATCAATGTTTTATTAAAAGGATTTATACATAGATGATATTAATTTAGTCTTTTTTGATATGAATAAACAAAGATGTCTTTTTTTTTTCTATGGCTTGTTCTGTTAAACATTAGGGTTCTCCTTGTTAGCATACTCATTGTAAGTGTATCAATGTTTAACATTTGGAGTTTCATTTGGATACATTGAGAAAAAATTGGAAAGGTGTTTTACTTGCTAGCATAGTTTTTACACAAGTATAGTGGTAAACATAATGGAATGAATTACACATGGGTAGCATTCAAGAAACTATGGAAGGTTGCTAGACATTCATAACTTCTTTTAGTATGTGAAAAATTATTGAGTGCATCATTACAATGTGGGTGTGCAAGTGACAATAAGTACACTAGTGTGTGGAGTGGGTCGCAATAGTTACTTCTATGGAGGTTCCATTTTGTGGATGCAAAAGTTGCATGTGACAATAATCATGTTTCAAGGTGTTAGCATATTAAGGGTGTGGTTTTTTGAGATAAGAGGTAAGGAGTAGGAGAGGAATCTAGTAAAACTAGTTTGAAAGAGTCAAGCATCACATGTGAGAAAGGTTGTGTTAGTGTAACCATCTACAAAACAAAAATTGTTACTATATATTTTATTGAAACCTTGAAACATTTGATAAAATTTTAATTTAATCCCTTTCAACACCTTTTAAAATCTACCTCCCCTATTGGTTTTGATGTGGGTCACATACTGTTAAAGGAATTTTAAAAAAATATTGGCCAATTAACCTCTAAGCATATGGGGATAGTGTGATTTTTAACCATCAAATCACTTAGATTACCTCTAAAGGTTTAACCCATTTTTTGAGGAGCCTCAATTTTTTAGAGTATAAATCGTGCAAGAAAAGGCCCTTTTATCATTTTTCAAACTAATGATTATTTTGAGCTCTTTGTAGTGGTGTGACAAGAATTTAGTCTTAGAGTAATTAATTGTGGATTTTTAGTTGTTCTTGCTAATGCATATTTTCATGATTTGAGAGCTCGTTTCTTGCAATATTGAATTCTATTTGTTATCACTCAAAGTTGTGCATCTCCATTGTCTTAGAGGGAGGACCAATTCTAAAGGGTTGGAAAATATGTCATCTTGAGGAAAGGACTAAAACTCATCAGCATAATGTCAATAACTATGGGATAATGTATGAGAGTGGACAATCTATTCTTTTGCTTCTTCTCAAATATCTACTAGGAAAAGGGGTTGTTCCTTGAGGTCCTTAGCCATTACACATAAATAAAAATATTAATTATAGCTAGGTCATCAGTAGCCAAACCTAATGTATTATGAACATATAATTTTTCACCAGGATCATGTCAATACTAGTTTTTGTAACGATACCTTATATACCTCAAAAAAGTGGGTTCAACAACATCTTTGAACTCACACCAAAATATGAGTATATTGTTATATTCTCATGTGAGCCCCCTTATGATTTGTACACACATGCACAAGCTAGATGCATGCCAATATGATTCTCTAAATATTATCATTTTCAACTCATTAAGAATATTCCATGAACTATACCACTAAGCCATGAGGACATCTAGTAGTTAATATACTCCTATACTATAAGATAGATGTTCAGTTTAAATATTTTGAAGTGTGCTATTATTTAACCACCAAGACTTTAATGCCTATTTCATTAGGAAACTAATTCAAGTCTTATAAGGAGGATGAGAGAGTACATGTATACAAATAATGGAACTAGATTTGTATATTCATAAAAACTAAAAGATTAAAGGAATATATAACCAAACATACTTCAATTACCTATGTCAAATCAATAGTAACCCACATGCAAAAAAGAGACCACTATTGTATACCCTCAAATTGGAACAAAAAAGGAAACTAAATCAAATCGAAGATCCCTTTTCCAAATCAAACAATTTTTCAAATAGAGAAAATAAAATTGTAAATATAAAATTAATTTAGTAAAATATTACTAAATGAAAACATTAGATGTGTTTATTGTGCTCTTGGAATAGATGTAGGTTAGTCTTTGAATCAGCACTATGTACCTATAGATTAATCATTCATGTATCTAGAAAGATGAAGGATGAGGGTTGATTATATATTTTTGGGTGAGGATTTGATCTTGAACAAAAGATCAAGATAGAATGAGAGTATTGGAGAATCCTTATTGGCTAAGAATAGTTAGGAAGAGCTACAAAGGCCCATTAGTGTTTTTTAAAATGGGTGAGGATAATTATCCTTTTCATATTTATTTTGGATGATAAGTTGTGCATGGGTTAAAGTAAAAGAGACTAAGGGGGGATTACAATGGAATATTAGTGGATAATTAAATTTTTTATTATCTATTTCAAAAAAGAGTTTATTTAAATTTAAAATAGGTGGAAAATTATTTAGCTTAATAAACTAAATGACATGTACTAGGATACAACATAGTTCTAAGCTAAAATGTTATTGATGGAATTAGGAGTTGGTGATAATAAGTGTATGTATTTTGATCCTCTTTGAAATAGCATTGTGAAGTAAAAAAAATTCACATAAAATATATATAGGAACTCAGTGGGAAAAGGATAACATGTCCAAGGCATTGGGATTTTTACTTTATTGTTGATTTAGGGATGCCCCCTTGGAAGGATAGGTGAGGTTGGAGAACATGAATATGCTCTCGAAATGGATGAAAGAGAGATTGAATGGTTAGGGATGAAGGGAAGAGATAAAATTGGATAGGTTTGGAGATGGATGAAGGTATTGGTGATAATTGGTAGAGTTAGAGTATGGATGTTAAGGATGAAAATATTAGTGGTGAAGGAAAGGTAGACTTAGGGAAAATATGAATGATCATTAAGACACATGCTATTAATCTTGATTTTGAGAAACTTGATGTTTTATTTAGAACATGATAAGATCCACCCTATATTTAGAGTTAAGCTTTCTTATGTGTGATTTTTCGCTTGGATATGCACAAAGTTTGCATGCCACCATATTTATATTAGTGAAGTTACATGCCTATTTTTAGGATCCTTCACCACTATTCTAGGTGGAAGTTTATTTTCATCTATAGTAAATGTACATCTTATTATGATTTTTATTTAGTCTAGAGCTATTGAAATAAATATTGTTCATATTAAATACTCTCATTTTCTAATATCTTACAAGAGTGTTTGATTATTTATCTCTCATGACTTGATGAGTGTAAACATTTTTCCAATATATCTTAGTTCTCACAAAACAATCCTAAAATGTTAGAGGTTTCATTGGTATCATATGATTATTCAATAAACATCATGTATCCTAAGCCAAATATGTAGTAGTTATATTTTATGGTGTGTTGATATAGAATACCTTGTTCATGTAGTCCTAGGCCTTTTCCTTTTTGGCCCATATTTTTGTAGATATAAAGTGCCTTTAGATAGGTTTCTTCAATAAAGTGTGGTGCATATTCTTAATCTATATGGATCCATGAGGTGATGTCTTCCTCAATGATTTCAAAATCTAAGAAACTATGTTGGACAAAGATGGTTAGATCACATTAGACTATCTTAGGTGCATCAGTCATGTGATGTTGAAATTTTCCATACATGAGTTAAAAAAGAGAGAGGAAGTCAAACCACATAGAAATAATTGTGGAGCTAGTATTCTCCACAACACTTGTGGGTTATTTTGAATTTGATCTTAGGAATGGGATATTTAGGGGTGATGGGATTATAAAGAGGTGAGATAAATTTAGGATGATGATGGTTGTGATGTGGAAAAAG